>APFE030592008.1:43451-81132 GCA_000404065.3 Pinus taeda | reverse complement strand
TAGCTCCTTCTCTATCATCCCTGATCATCCATCTCAGATTAAGGCATCAGCACTCACTCCTACCTTGCCCCAAAGATCCCCCTGCGAAAACTGTGCTCAATCCCCGCACCTTGAATTGCACTCCCTCCAAATGCCACCAAAAAACCAAAAATCTTTAAATCAACCCCCCTTATCAATTTACTAGCCTAATATCTTTGATCCTAATTGGTCAGCTTATCATATTGAAAAATCTACCGAATCTGACCCGAGAGAGCCTTCTCATACCTCGTAGGGCTAGCTACGAGGTGAAATGGTTTGATGTAGCCTTGAGAGTTTGTCTATCTCAGCCTAGGTGAATTCCAAGCGCTAACACAATCCACAAAGACTAGTAAGTATTAGCAACTTGCAAGTAGAAAGAATGGAAAAGGTAAAGGAAAGCAAGATTCCCAACAACAGGATAAACAAAAAAATCAACCTGAGGAAAAGTGTAAACCACAATATCCTTGTCTTATCTGTGATGAGGAACATTATACCAAGGAATGTATGCATTGTGCTGAAGTAAATTGTTTTCTAAAAGGTAAACCTAATGCACCTGTTGTTTTTATAGATCCTTTTACTTCTCAGGAAACTAAAATGGTTGCACAAAATCAAACATCCTCTTCCCAAAATTCTTTTGACATACTGATGTGTCAAGGAGAAGTCAAGGTGGATACTTGAACCAAATATTATACTCTTGTGAGTTCTTTAGATGGAAGTGCTACATATCAAGCTTCCACGTCACTTCCTCCTTCTGGTCCTCTACAAATTGAAAGAACAATTGTTGAAACAATGATTAGACCTACTCCCAAAGGAGTCATTCGTAAGTCTTCTTTTAATCCACATCCTAGAGTTGTGAAAAACTATATCATTATGGAAGAAAGAGCGCAAGCACCTTCTTCCATGTCATCTCTTGAAGTCCTTCAGAGTTGACCAGCTCAGAGGAAAGAATGTTTGCTAGCAATTGGCGGAATTGATCCTTCAGATTCTAATATTATAGCCTTTAACTTAGGGAAACATGTACCTAGGCTCTCGCATCAACTTGAATTTCAAATCAGAGTTGTTGTGAAAGGAAAAAATGTTCTTTATATGGTAGTATGTGAAGGAGCCTCAATGTGTATAATGTCTATTTCTTGTTGGAAAACCTTGGACTCTATGGAAATCAATCAATCACCGACAACCTTAAGAGATTTTGATGGGAGAGGATTTAAACCTTGTGTGATTATAAATGCTTTGCCTATAGAATTGGAAGGTAAAATAGTATCAGTAGAGATCGAAGTAGGTGATTCTCAACTAGATTATAACCTCTTACTAGTTCGTCGCTGGACTTATGCTATGTCTACCATTGTCTCATCACTTTTCTACATGTTTCGATTTCCTCATTAAGGGAAAATCGTTACTGTAGACCAATTAGCCTTTTATGATTTTTATTCTTCAACTTCAAGGAATATTCCTTTTGTAGGTAAAGCATTCATTCCTTATGAAAATGTTGGTGTGTGTTACACTAAAAATTGTCACCATGACTATCTGCAGTTAGTATGGCTCCATCAACAGTCATACTATCCTCCTTGTCAAGCCTTATACCTCTGCTCTCCATGTCAAACTTCAAGAAAGAGAGAAAGTCATTAAAAAACCTGTTTATCTCTGGGTACGCAGGTTCTCTCTACCTTGCCTGCGTGTACGCATCCCAAGCTCATTGTACCTGCCTACTTGTACGCTCTGTAAGTCAAGGGATGGGTGCGTACTCCTGTAAAGGTCAAAAGGCGCGAGTTTCATCTTAAAAAAGTTACTTGTGCTCATTTCTAGAGCATTCTAGAAGATTGTTTGACGTGTATTGAGCGCCTCCAGATGGTTCATGCATCCCTATGAAAGAGGAACTTATCCCATCAAGAGAGGAACTACCCCATCCAAAAGAGGGAGTATCCCATTGATGTTGGACCTGGATAACTTCCTCTAGAACACTATAAATACAGGCATTGGGCCAAAGGAGGGAAGGTTAAAAGCTGAACATTCCAAAGGGTAGATGCTGCTGGAATTAGGACTTCCATTTAAAGTTGTGAGGAGAGATTACCATCCTTTCTTGTTCATTTGGAAGTGGGTGAGCTTGTCAAAGTAGAGGAAAAATCTTGCTGGACCCTGGGAGGAACTTGCACAACACCAAGGCTCAGGTTGTAATAGTTCCTTTTTTGTTTCCTTAATACAAATAAGTCCATTCTTCTCAATGATTTGTTGTTAATGAATTATTTCATGTACTCCTTGGTCTATATGATGAATATGCTTTGTTTTATGAAATATTCATGTGTTATGTAATCGTTTGACTGTTAGTGTATGCAGGTCTTAAAGTGAAGGAGGAGCTCATCTGGATCAGCAAGGCTGGACTGCTACAACAAGCGTTGGATTTGAGGTAGGATCGAACAACACTTGGTTTCTCATAGAATAATGTATGTTTAGAGAAGGATTGCTCTTGTTTGTCTTGTTTGTTACTAGAGAGTCTTAGACTCCTAGGGAGGTTAGGTTTGTCCACAAAAATAACTCTTTCCGCATGACAATACCCAAAGGTACGTGGAGGCCCAGTCGGTATAAGCATTGTCTAATGCAAAACCGCATAGTGAGAGCATTCCCATATACTTTACATACTGTAACACTGCCCTATATACCCGAAGGTACGTGGATGAGCTACGATATACTCACATACGTGGAATGAGGTATCATACTCGGAATGTATTGTAGACAAGTTAGCAACAACTGCTTTGTTTTATGACGCCGGAACACATCTCTAGCTTAGAACCACTAAATGTTCTCATTAATGACAATGCTCCATTAGGTAAATTCAGATAAATTTTAAGTTGATCTTCTTTAGAATTTTCCTTTCAAGGTTCACCACGTGATGTATGTTTTCAATTCCTAAAATGAAACTAATATGATAACCATTCTTTCCATTCAGTTTAATAATGAAAATCCTTAGCTAGTAGGGATAGAGCAATCAGCTTTTGACAAAGAGCAAAGAGCACATCTAATGCAATTTCCCTAGCTATTCCTTTCAAGCATTCACAAACTACAATATGAACAATGCAACATGCATGTATTTCTTTTTGATTTCCCTTAATGTGAATGAACAAAAAGGAAAACTATTGCACAATCGATCAATAAACTCTTTTCATAAAAATGACAATTTTGCAACAATTTATTTTCAAGTAAAGGAAGACTTTACGACACTTTCGTTTTCAAAGAAATGAGGAATTACGACACTTTTAACGAAAAGACTAATCATATGCACACATCAATCAATCAATCTTTCATGAATGAATACTTTACGACAATTCAATTTTCGAAGGAAAAGACAATTTTACAGCACTTTCTATCGACAAAGCTCAATTGACCAAAACACTAACTTTCGACTATAGATTGAAAATGACAAAGTAAATACATAAGAAACATTTATTAATCCTAGTCTAAGTAGGGCTAGCTAAGGAGATGAAAAAATATTTTCAGAGACAAGACATCATTGACATTCAACAAATCATTCAAACAGGAGAAAATTGGCAAAAAAATTCAGCTCCTAGATGGGAAACTGACCCTTAAGGGATCAACACAAGCTGTAGTGAGAGACAGTACACTTCAGTGCACTGGCTCTATGTGGGAAGTGCATTGCAATGCACTGTGTCCTTTACTAGGATGCACTGGTGACAGTAAGCCATTTTTGAAGGCAGTTTGACATAGTTTTGACTCAATTTTCAATGAAATAAGACTAAAATTTAGTCAATGACCACAAGTACAGTGTGTAAAAATATCTTAAGAGGCTGATAAGCTACTAATATGGATAATCGATCCCCAGCAGAGTCGCCAATTTATTTTGGGAATTTTTAGTGTCTATGATAAACGCCTAAACCCCTAGACTAGTAGCTAAGTCTAGAACTACAGTGCAAAGCATTCTCTAATTTTTCTATAACCAATGGATTAAATAAGACAGTAAAGAAGCCTACCTGAAGCTTTTGCTTACTCCTTATCTACCTTGACCAATTCTATTGCTCCTTTCCATACTTAATCCACTTGAAAAGTACCTGCACATAGAGATAAGACAAAAACCGATCAAAGCATATGTTAATGATCTATTGATTAAACATAAAATGGAATCAAGTGCATAATACACATATGAAAGCATTAATAAACAATACAAACATATGGAAAAAGCTTTGAACACTTTATTAGTAAAAGGAAGAGTTACAACACAATTTGTTTGATTCAGTGCGACTCCTCCAGTTCAATCCCATCCTCTCCTCATAACAAGCAAGAAATTTTGACATCATTACAATACTTGAAACCAACTCAAGTCTCATACTAACAGCATCTCCCTATAATTCAATGATTTTCCAGCCCCTGATCACTTAGATGGGTGGTCTTTTTATAGGTGAATGAAGGAATTTATGCCATAAATGGTGACAACGAATGCCCTCCCAAACTTAGGATTTAGTTCCATGGAGGAAGGGATAAAGGGATTGATGTTCCTTAACTTCCTCCCTCATCCAATTTCGAGCCCAAAGGAGTGGATAGCCTTGGGAAACTTCTAGAGGCATCCTATGGATAAGAATATTCCAAACCCCAATTCATATTTCGCTCAAATTCACCTAGCATAGGCCAAAGAGGGCTCAAGTGCACTGCAATGCACCCTGGCAATGTACTAGGCTGCACTACAGTGCACCTTGATAAAGGCTTGCCTGCGCTGATCTTCTTAGAGGCAGTTTTTGGATGAATTCAGTCATGGAATCTCTTGGGAAGGAGGCATTCTGATGGTTGACTTCATTAGGGCATGTAACAACTGAATTAGGGTTTGATGGGCCCTCATAGTACTGATCTGTAAGTCAGGGTTGATGTGCCCAAATGGATCTGTAACACTTTTGACCCGGGATTGTTAAAGTTGAAAGAAGACATCGAAACAATAAGCCATTATTATTGAAAGAAAACAACTTTTTCTACCTAGGTTAAAGTTTATAAGGGGTTATTGAACTTATAAAATTCAAATCTACAGGCATTCTAATGCAGTCAACATACTGCTACAGGATGCCCCTTTTTTGCTACAAGAAACATATGAGAGAAATTTTATTCATTCTAATTGTAGTTTGAGGGATGAATAACATGAAGGGGTGTTAGATAATGATATATAGGAATATGCAAAGCTCATATGCTTATGATGGATCCATTCATGCAACAAAAAGGAAAATATGAGCTATCTTGTAGCTATGCAAAACAAGAATTTATTTACTAACAGATTGAAGAAATATGTGAACAACAATTAGATAAAAACAATATAAATATGCCAGTGCATGAGAAAGGACAATAAATTGCATAAAATAACTATGACCAATTCACCATGACGAGATGAATAAAAAACTTATAAAAAACTATTTTATCAACTCGCAGAAAACAATATTTATCAGTGAAATCACATAAATGACTAGACAAAATAATGAATGGAAAATAAAAGTACAAATTGGTGGCTTGAGAACCTGGGTTGGGCCCTAACACAAGGAGACATAGGTCCCTAAATAAATTACAATATAGGAACCAAAAATTCTTCTCATTATTCAAGAAATGTGCTCATACATAAGAGATTACAAAACTGAAATGTTAGGGAAACACCTTCACTAACTACTATTGACTCTAACCTGTAAAATGTATCTTCTTAATGGGATACTGTTATCGGGAAATGTAGTGTCCATTTAGAGCTGCAAGTCCCACTAAGATGGGTAGCTATCTTAGAAACAAACACACTAAAGTTACTTTGTTTTCCTTTATGAGAAGTAGATGAGAGAGAAGCAGAGAGTACCAACCTCAGTCTTTCGCTTGGATCCTTGCTTGTTTCCTCTCCCCTCTAACCGATCTTTGCCACTCCTCCCTTGCTTTCCCTGCTTCAAAGAGCACCTGTAAAGTCAAAGCAGCATAATACCATCAAAGCACAGAGATCTACAATCATAAACAATATAGGACCAGATATATATTGACCACAGAAATGCATATATCAACTCAAACATACAAGAATGTGGAGGAAAACTCAAATAGCTTTATTGATAGAAAGAGTAGAAGAGAGGATTACAACCCATTGATCTGACCCAGTTCATCCTCCCAGCGTGAAAGCCCTTCTTCACCTCATGAAAAGCCTAGATCACCCAACACTATGATGCTCCACAAAGAAACCAACAACACTTCCTTACTAGATGCAAAATTCCAGCCTCTAACCTCTGGATCTATGGGATGAGGGATCCATATATAGATATTTGCAGAGGTGTGAGTCAGCTCTAGGTTTTTGATTGGTGTCATTCCATTGATAGTTCTTGGCTCCACTTGGAGATTTCATTGATCTCTTACTCATCCCTGGGCGAATTATGAGAGGCACGTGTCATATGAGAAGTTTCTAGAAGATTCCTTGATCATCCACTTAGGAAACTGTCTCTTCCATTTGTCTATTCTCGCTCATCGCACCCTTAAGAAGGACTTTTCAGATTGCATCACACTTCCTGTGTGTAGTAGGTGAGATGGTCCAGTTTTGACCAGTTCTGAGCAGTTTTTCATGGAGAACTTCTGGGAGTTGATGTAATCAGTTGACCTTGTTCCTTTAGCGTATGAAACAACACTTTTAGGGACTTAGAAGCCCTTGGTTTATGGACATATGTGATTGGGGTTGTAGTGCCAAATATGTCTATAATAGTTGCCCCCTAAAGCATGAGGTCATAAATATTTTTGATGTCGGGTGAAATGCTTTATCCTGAGGATCTGAGGTTTTTCGAACTGGAAGGTGACCTGTAATAAGATACAATACAATACATTATCTTCATAATATTTTCATGTTCTAACTGAGGCGGGTATTCCCATGCTCAACTTTATAAATTCATTCTCATGTACATAGGACATACAACTGTCTGTGTGGCAGACTGATGATTCTAGTAGAGCCATCATCCTTTAGCTTGGATGATTATCTGTGCAGCAATGATGTACATTTGATGTCTTTATTTTCCTGAATATATCGCCGCCTAGATGGATGAAACTAGATCCGAGGTCTTCAAAAATCATTCAATCTTCGCTCGAATTACAAGTCAATCCATGTGAAAAGATGTTCTGGAGTCGAACACGGAAAGACATCGCTTGATTACCAGCCAATGATGTAAGCTGTTAACAAGCGCGAGAGGAATCACCGATAATGATGATGACCCTCAAGGTACGACAATACAATTCACGTGGTGTGAAAATGGGACTTGGTGTCGAACACCACACAAAATGTTTCAGTTGAAGGCCATTGATATAAACCTGTTGCCGGAAGTGAGAAACTTTCCATTGAGGCATGCAAGCTTCAAAGTACTGAAAGGGTTGTTCCTAAGTCGACTTCTTGGATAATAAGCTGATGTCGACAAGAAGTGACCCGTCGTAGGAGGGCATTAATGAATCCCACATCTACGACACAAAATGGAGCAAATGATTTCGTGGAGGTGAAAACAATCTGATGATACAAGGTTTAGGGTGGCGGTCATGAAAGAATGAAGTGTGAAGATATTGCAGTGGATGAGACACAAGCTGGGCAGGTGAATTCTCTGAGTGACTTCTCTTGAACATATCGGCGACACCGAAGTGGATTTGTAGCGTTAACCCCAAAAATGGATGGTACGGTGGACCAATGGTAATATGACCGGTGAACGGAATAACCCAACCCGACTCAATCATGGTGATGGAGTGAAGGTGTCATGTTCAAGATCGACTTGCTACCAATAAAGTTTCTTCAAGTTTTCTTCCCAATTTCTCCCCAGTCATTGTTAACCAGTACCTCTTTATTTTTGTCAAGCTTGAGGAGGATAACATATACTTGTTCTATAATTTTCCCTTCGGGCAAACCCGTCGCTATGTTTAACAAGCCTAGCGACAGTGAAACTCATTCTTGTCTGCATGGACAAGTTTGTCGCTATTGGTTTTAATGAGTTTAACGACAAAGATAACTCGGTCCTTTTTCAATTTTAGAGATTCTGAAAAGGGACGGAAAGAAAACTCCAGCATTCCTTTTTCGTCATGAAATCCCTTAAGTCTGAAAAAGTATAAAACAATACGAAAGGGATGACTTTTCGATAGTTTTAACAAGCTGAACAAGACAAGCGCTTGATATTTTTGTGTAATGATCCCTCAAGTCCAAAAGGATTAAAATCTAGAGGAGGGATAGCACTTCCGATTGTTTTAACGAGCTAGAGAGGCCAATTGCTCGGCAATCTTTTCATATTTTACGAGTCAGATGAAAAGAGCTTAAAAGAGACTCGTTTTTTGAGGAACAAGTGATATTTTCGGGTAGCAGCTAGTTCCAGGTGAGGTTTGGAACTTTTCAATCATGGCAGTGTAAAGAAGATGGATAACAAAATCACTTGCTGTAGTTGTTCCTCAAAAGGGGTAAACAATCAAATGGAGGCGTATGATTGGTTAAAACAGAGTGGAGGTGATGGTAAGAACACGACCAAGGCTCAAAAGCTGATGACAATGTGTTCGCAATGGTTATTTACCGGAGGTGGGTTCATTTTTTAATGAGCTTAAGATCTGGTGGAACATTTTCTCATTGCTAGGTTTAATTTTTAATGAGCTTGAAATTTGCGTAAAACTGCTCGTGGCGGGTTTATTTTTTTTAACGAGCTTGAACCCTGCAGTAACACTACCTGTGGCCTGGTTCATTTTTTAATGAGCTTGAACCATGCGACAACATATGCTCAGCTTTGGTTTCATGTTTACATAAGCTTGAAACGAAAAACTATGCTTGTTATAAGTTCACATGCCCCCAACATAGTGACGCAAATCGAGATGCATGCCCCCCAAGCTTCATTGCATTCAACGAGGTGGTTGGAATGAAGGTGTACCTTCGAGATCTTTGAAAGAATAAACTTGGATTTTACGATATCATAATCAAAGACTCGATTTGGAAAGGGAGTTGTTTCATTTTTTAATGAGGTTGACACAGTAAAAGAACTATCCTCATAATCCACCATATTTACAGTATTTGATAGAAATAAAAAAACTGAAAATACGGTAAGGTTGTTGGAATAATCTTCATGGTAATCTGGAAGATGGGAACGATGGTGGTAATCTTCCCATGGTGCCTCTCCTATCATCATTGACTGAATGATTCCTTCATCTGTAGAATGTACATGCGACGAAGGATCTGAAGAGGTGCCATATTCCTTAGACCTATCTATCCAAACACTCGATGAGCATTGATTTGAGGTTGCCCCCCAAGCCAAGAAAATTGATTGCTACAATATTTCTAAAATGGCGATGATCCATGCTGACAAAATGTTCAGGAATCTTCTGAATCTTTTAGATATAGAAGATATCATATTGTAGGTTCCTACCATGGCCACTTCCGCCTGATTACTTAGAGGCGGTAGGGCAAAAGTACCCATTAAAGTAGTGTCTTTTAGGAGGCCTACTCCGATATTTTGAAGCGATCGAGAGTTTCTATGGATCATTGGAATGCTTCCCGTAACTTGTGAATTGTTGGGGAGGAAGGTTTGTTGGTCAACGATTGTAATTCCTCCTTGAAAATGATATGAAATCTTTCTAAAGTATGTCGACACAATGGCAGCCATAGCATAAATCCAAGGCCTTCCCACTAGGATGTTGTAATCGAGGTTTCCATCGATAACTTCAACATCAATTTCTACTGTTTTTCCCCCCAGTTCAACTTGCAAGTTACTTAAAATCCCATACAGGGTGTATGCCCATCCATCGAATGCTTTTAATGTCATTGATGATCGTGACAAGAGTGGTGAGCCTAAAGTTTTCCAGCAACTCATTGATATAATACATGTAGATGCTCCCTCATCAATAATTGTTCGATGAATAGTTTTGTTGAGGGCCTTCACTTGAATGAGGAAAGCAAGTTGAGCTAGTAACTGAGGTTCATATCCTTTATGATTAAAGGCCACAAGATTGGAATCCACTGGGTCAATCCCACCTATTGCTGATAATAGAGCTTGCTTCTAGGAGGGGCAATTTTGCAGTACCTCAAGTGTCGACATAGCAGACAGCGAATGGGCCAGGTCCTCTACTATATTATAATTCTGTGTTGCTCTGGCACAAGGATTAAATGTTGATTTGTGTACTACTCCCTTTGGTGGCTTTATCGTTAGTTCAGGAATGATGGGTGGCACAAATTTGGTCAAAGTTGTTGTCGAACTACTAGGTTGATCAGTAGCCTTGTTGTTCGACAGCTGTGGATTCCCGTAATCTTTATTCCTTTTCGATATCAAAGCATCATTCTGTAGTTTCGAAATGGACAACATAAGCACTTGGGATGGGGAAGCATTTTCACTAGTAACCAAATTGGTTCCTGGATTTGGAAACGAATCAGTCAATACCACTGAGGTTTTTGAATTCTTAAAGAACTTCTTAAGCTCACCATTTTGTTATCGAGAAATCTAGTGTCCATTCAGAGCTGCTAGTCCCACTAAGATGGGTAAATATCTTAGAAACAAACAAACTAAAGTTACGTGCATTTTCCTTTATGAGAAGTAGATGAGAGAGAAGTAGAGAGTACCAACCTCAGTCTTTCGCTTGGCTCCTTGCTTGTTTCCTCTCCCCTGTGATAGATCTTTGCCGCTCCTCCCTTACTTGCCCCACTTCAAACAACACCTGTAAAGTCAAAGAAGCATAATACCATCAAAGCATAGAGATCTACAATCATAAACAATATAGGACCAGATATATATTGACCACACAAATGCATATATCAACTTAAACATACAAGAATGTGGAGGAAAAATCAAATAACTTTATTGATAGAAAGAGTAGAAGAGAGGATTACAACCCATTGATCTGACCCAGCGTCATCCTCCCAGCATGAAAGCCCTTTTTCACCTCATGAAAAGCTTAGATCACCCAACACTATGATGTTCCACAAAGAAACCAACATCACTTCCTTACTAGATGCAAAATTCCAGTCTCTAACCTCTGGATCTCTGGGATGAGGGATCCGTATATAGATATTTGCAGAGGTGTGAGTCAGCTCTGGGTTTTCGATTAGTGTCATTCCACTGATAGTTCTTGGCTCCACTTGGAGATTTCATTGATCTCTTACTCATCCCTGGGCGAATTCTGAGAGGCAAGTGTCATATGAGAAGTTTCTAGAAGATTCCTTGATCATCCACTTAGCAAACTATCTCTGCCATTTGTCCTATTCTCACTCATCGCACCCTATAGAAGGACTTTTCAGTATGCATCACACTTCTTCTGTGTAGTAGGTGAGATGCATCACACCCTGACCATGGAGCAGGTGAGATGGTCCAGTTTTTGACCAGTTCTGAGTAGTTTTTTCATGGAGAACTTCTGGGAGATGATGTAATCAGCTGACCTTGTTCCTTTAGGGTATGAAACAACACTTTTAGGGACTTAGAAGCCCTTGTTTTATGGACATATGTGATTGGGGTTGTAGTGCCCAAATATGTCTATAACAGACACTCAAGCCTCTTATTTATACAAAAATAAGTGAGGGGAAGCCTCCTTTAAGAGAGGTTTGGTTCCGTCCAAAAATTCTCAAAAATAGGATATGCTTGCTTATGACCTCGAAACTATGGGGATGAGAATTAATTTCTCTAATCAATTTGAGTTTTGGTCATCTTGCAGCAGGGAGAAAGTCCTTTATTTTTCTCTAGACTAGATTTCCTATGATGTGCATCAAATATTCTCAATATCTTGCAGAATAAAAGCATAAGGCACACAAGATATGACAATCATCTCTAAACTTCTCCAAAAAATACTAAAGCTAAAAAACACATTATTAAATGCGGAATGAAAGTTTAAATGTGCCTAGGAAAGGTTAGATGGGACTTAATTTGTATCTAATTTGGAGGCCCTTAATACCCCTCACTGAAATGGTTTCTCATCCTCTGAGAAAACCTATTCATCTTCTTTTCTCTTATTTTCTACATTCATTTCCCTAATCATCTATCTGACATCCCATGTTGTGCATGATGTAGCTACCCCTACTAGATCATTCCATTCCCTTTCTTCTTCTTCATGGCTTCCATGTTCTTGTAGTTCCAACAACAGAGAATGTCTAAACCTCTAATGCTGCTCAACTAGCTATGTTTTAGTTATTTTTGTCTTTGTTTTTACCTTTACCTCTACCTTTGTCGTTTCTTCTCTTTTCTCCTATATTTTTTCCTTTATTTTTGCTTGGGTATTTGCTACTACAAGAGTCTGGGGATTCCTATGGAACAAGGAATTATGTAGCATAGCAAAGATGCACAATTTTTTTCTTTTCAAGGATAGTAAAAGACTTGTCATTGATTATGTTGTAGCTTTTCCTTGTCAAAGAAAGGCTACAATTTTTTTTCAAAATTTGCTAATTAATTTCCCAACCAGATTCTTGGCCCTATACAAATGCCCGTGACAAAATGGTTTTTATAAGCTTCTCGGTTATTTTTAAATATAATTTTATTTTTAAATAAATTTTATTTTTATAAATATATAATCTTATATTTTTATAAAATCATTTATTTAAAATATTAATTTTATGCATTAAAAAGTGTTGGGCTTGGGACCCAATCTCCAAGTTCAATGAAGGTCAAATGTCCACCAAGGAATTTACACCAAGTCTCAAGCTAAATCAACGCCAACACACAATGCCAAGCCATGGGACACGAGTGCATAAGAGTGCACTACATGATGGAAGTGTTTACACATAATGCTATATAAATTATGCCTTCAACACTTTTTATCTAGAAAATGCGGGATAAGTACCCATAATGAAAATAAAAAATTGTTAAAGTGACAAGCTAATGACCATAGAGGGAGTAGACATCATTTCACAACAATTCATAGGGTTTTTTGAGTCGTAATAATTATAAAATATCCATATGATCATAGAGAAACCAGCCACAAGTCAAATTTCAAAGTGAAAATTCTAATGTGTCAAGAACATCTCCACATGTTATGATTTTAAAAACCACTTCCCATGCATCACTGAAGTACTAGTTGCCTACATAATAATATCCAGAAACACTTGTGTTATATGCATTTATATTTGTTTCTAATATTGTGGACCATTTGGAAGGGTTTATATTTGTCAAATAGTTGGGTTGAGAAGGTATGATTTTCATCACTAGCCTTGAATATTTCAAATGTACTATATATTCAACCCTAACATACGTTCAATAAAGAGTATGCAACTTTCATCGGTGGTGTAACACCCTCCTCCCACATCTACCCAAGCTACTGGCCCACTGAGTAAACATTTGACGAGAGGCTATTGTGATATGATTCAACCTCCTATGTAACCTTAAGGAAATGTAATTGCTGGAAACTGATGTAGGAGCATCAACGACCCAAGTCAAAATCAAATTTTGGAACCTTCCAAAGGAGAATGCGTGGCATGAGGATGAGATTTCCTCCAAATCTGATTGAGTTTGTTTGTAATTTGTTATTTTAAGCAGATTTTGAGAGATGTGAATGATCTTAGGAGAATATCATGGATCTAGAATGATCCATGATTCTGTAGTTATTCCTATAAATTGTGAACCTACTTTTTGTGATGGGAGGCTAATTCAATGTAATACTAGGCCGAGTGTGTGCCATCAAGGTGACATCGTTATAGTCGAGATTGAAATATTAATGAAATTGATGTATTTTTGTGTATTTTGGTTCATGTATTACTTATGTGTTTTACTGATAATCACAGTCAATCAGTGTTGAAGGATTAAATTGGGATTAAGCGCTAACCCTTTATTAAGCCAAGTTTCTTTAAGTTCTGTATTGAGCACGTGGGAAGTTTACAAAGACGGGAAGTATCTCGCACGCCCTAAAGGTGGGAAGCGATATTTCTAAATTCTGCGCAATTAACCTTAGTGGTTGACACGTAGCACGAGAAAACCACTTTTCTCATGTGATCTCGACCTGATACTGGTCGTGCAAGATTTCACGCGAGATTGCGCGATAGCCGTTGGATCATACATAACATATTGACGACAGAGATCATCTAGGTAAGTTGATGAGCGGATGATGCGATATCCGTTTGATCTGGAGAAGTGAGATCGACGACGTAGATTGAAGCACTTGATAGAAGGAGAAGTCAAAGAAGGACTGACGGTGATTGGTCAGGTTTGTTGTGAAGTCACTGATTTGAAGACTTCCAATGTATACGTGAGCCCATAACCGACAGGTCCATGTATGAATAATGTAAATATGCAGCTTTGTTGCATCAAAGCAGCTGAGTTGTCATCATTTCGTAACAAAGCAGAAGAAGATTTTGCATGCAATTGAAGGAGGTACATTTGTGTTGAAGATTGGTGAGTTTATGGTGTTATATTATCGTACTGATAGTGGCAGAAGAAGGTGAAAAGATTGCAGCAGCCTAGAGCTTGAAGTGCTCAATTGGTTCCAGAAGAGAGAACCAGAGACAGAGAGATACCGAAAGACTAAGCTCAGAGGAGAGAAGCTTGGTGAGGTATCGTGTAGCAGGGAGGACTTGTTACTGCAGAGGTTTTATTACAACTCACGGAAAGATCATAAAGGCAATTCCACAGAGGATGTGGGTAGAATTGTTAAGGGATGGAGAAGGCATATGACTAGGAGGTCATAAAATTTTGTACCTTGGGAGTCTGATGCAAGAGCATCAACGACCCCAGTCAAAATCGAATTTTGGAACCTTCCAAAGGAGAATGCATGGCATGAGGACGAGATTTCCTCCAAATCTGATTGAGTTTGTTTGTAATTTGTTATTTTACCTAGATTTTGAGAGATGTGAACAATCTTAGGAGAAGATCATGGATCTAGAATGATCCATGATTCTGTAGTTATTCTTATAAATTGTGAACCTGTGCGTTGTGATGGGAGGCCGATTCAATGTAATACAAGGCCGAGTGTGTGGCCATCAAGGCCACATCATTGTAATTGAGCTCAAAATATTAATGAAATCAATGTATTTTTATGTATTTTGGTTCATGTATTATTTATGTGTTTTACTAATAATCACAGTCGATTAGCGTTGAAGGATTAGATCGAGATTAAGCGCTAACCCTTTATAAAGCCAAGTTTCTTTAAGTTCCGTATTAAGCACGTGGGCAATTTCCAAAGACGGGAAGTGGTATCTCATGTTCCCTAAAGGTGGGAAGTGGTATTTCTAAATTCTATGTAATTAACCTTAGCGGTTGACACGTAGCACGAGAAAAACACTTTTCTTGCGCGCTCTCGACCCAATATTGGTCATGCAAGATTTCATGCGAGATTGTGCGATAGCCGTTGGATTAGACAGAGTAGATCGATGGTAGAGATCATCTGGGTTAGTTGATGGGCAGACGACGCAATATACATTGGATCTGGAGAAAGATCAATGGTGCGGATTGAAGCGCTTGATAGAAGGAGAAGTCAAAGAAGGACCGACGATGATTGGTCAGGTTTGTTGTGAAGTCACTAATTTGAAGGCTTTCGATGTATACGTGGGCCCATAACCCACAAGTCCACGTATAAATAATGTAAAGATACAATTTTTTTGCATCAAAGAAGCTGAGTTGTCATCAGAAACACAACACATGGACCTCCCTCAGGTGCTTCAGGATCCCCAGGAGCTAATCCACCACTCCAGGTGCCCAACCCCTAAGTTAACCTAGAATTTACATGAATTAAACCCAAATTCACTCCCATAATAAAAAATGCATGCAACTGTAACCCTAGAGTTTATACCACAATGCCTGTAAGGGAGAGACTGCAGTCTCTTTCAGCCAATTATGTGCTCGACACTACGAGATTTAAGCCACCTTTTCAAGGCTAGTCTCCAAACTAATTACTATAACTTCATGAGACTCTCCAAGACATTAAATGACACCGAGTAAAAACCTCTAACACAAAACTTGATCAAGGGCTTGACCTAATGAAGCCTAACCATGACAAGAAAATTTTCAAACACTTAGTAAATATGCAACCTACAAGTGTAAATAACATATCTGAGCATAGGGGTCTCATACTTATTTGAGATTCTCCATGAAGAATTGTTTTCTTATCACTTTAACTGTAATTCCATCTATTAGGTCATAGATACATTGATCATTAAATTACAAATAAAAACATGATGAAAGCCGTACATGGTTGCTGCCATAAAACATATCAATAACCAACATAATAGGGGAATAAATACCAATGAAATCATAGCCATATAAACCACATATAATTCATCATAATGCTCGTAGATATACAAGGAGAAATAATATTTCACTAATGATGCAAAATCCAAACCTAGGATGGGACTTCCACGTTCCACCCAACTGTAGAATGGTTGAGCCAAATCTCTCTTCAGCCATTCTACCCTGTGCCATATTCCAAGCATGAATGTGGTGTCTCATAGAACACATCAATCAAAACTCATCCAGGGCTTCCAAAGACCATCCACCTCACCCATATAATAGTGATTCAACCTCATCGTCGGACATCACAAAACCAACATCAGATCAGTCTCTATCCCATCTTTCCATGGCTCCAAAGTGTTTGTTCCAACCCGGCTTCCAAGATTAGTAACTCAACCCACAACTTTTAAAGGGCTCTAGAGCGTTTGTCCAAACAAGGCTCTAGGACTAGTAACTCAACCCACAACTTTTACCGGGCTCCAGAGCATTTGTCCAACCAGGGCTACAGGACTAGTAACTCAATGCAGTAAGCGATCCAAACTGTTTTTCCAACCAAGTCTACAGAACTAGTAACTCAATCTAAGTTGTTACAGGGCTTTAGAGCATTTTTCCAACCAAGGATACGATACTAGTAACTCAACCCAATCCATTACGGGGCTCTAGAGCATTTATCCAACCAAGGCAACAAGAAATAATAACTCAACCCAAGATAAGGAAACATGAGAACCAACCACAAAACAAAGAAATTAAACCCACATCACCATGGCTATCTAGAAAATGGAAAGGCTAGGAAAATCCACTATCAATCTAGGCAATCCTCCATGCCAATGATAGATCATGACCAAGAAACCACATGCATGTACCATGCATGCCAAACTGAGTGAGGAAAGCATACATGAAACTCAATACACACAAGAAAAACCCATTGTAGTTGTTCATACGGATGCCCTCTTGTGCTTTACTTCTCTTCCTTTGCCATCTTGCTCGAAAAATCCAAGTATGCCAACACCTCCAAGAGTGCTCCAAGAAAACTCTAAGTATCGAAGAGTATGAGAGAGAGAGAATAATGAGAGAGCTCCAAAATTGAATTGATCAAGTCTTGCCCACTGATCATTAGAAACCTTTTTATATATTGTTAGTGTCAATCTTTGCAGCCTTCCTCCAGTGCTCAAACATGCTCTTACAAAATGATTTTAAGGTGTCAAGGTCAAATTTTGTCATTTCAGTGAGTCTTTAAGTAAAATTTGGTCACTAGGTATTACGTCTAGGGTTTGCTTTTACTCCTTTCAAAGTTGTCTAAATGTCAGTCCATGTCACCATTCAGCTGAGTGTACCATCATTTAGAGGGTTTTCATCATCATGTTAGGTTCCAATGGGTCATTTTACACCTTGTTCATGCTTCAGTTCTGCCTAGGTAAGGTTCATTTCCATCTCCTAGGGTTTTGAAGGTAATTTCTCTTGGATGGTAAAATCATCAGTAAAACTTGTATCCTGATGTTCATACACCTTCCCCTATCCTTAATGTACCTTTTTAAACACTTCCCATCACTGAGATCCCCCAAATTCCTCATTTCCGCACAAACCCTAGTTTCTTGCTACAAACCCTATTTTCTAGGCTAGGCCCGTGTTTTTCCCTTTTGGACCCTTTCCCCTCACTCAATATTTGAAATTCCACTTTCCCCTATTTCCTAACATCCCTCCCTAGTTTTAAAAATTTCCTCAAGAATTTAGAAGTCCCCTATCCCCTTCATTTCGCTTCATTTCGACAAATCCCCTGTTCCACACATCGGGATAAGTTTTACTCCAATGATATTTCTGAGCAATAAAAGATGAATTTTGGACAAATGAGAGAATTTTTTGTCCACAATAGGCCAAGGAAGAGAAACCTCCTTCTCTTTTTACACAAGTGTCATGGTTTTAGAGAAATGTAAAAAATACAGTTGCCTCGGGAGAATTGATGCACCTCTGAAGTGACCTTGGGAAAATCAAGTTTTCTCCTATATTGGTTGCCCAAATGACTTGATTGATGAGTCAAATGATAACTATAGATAAATAAATTTCCCATGAGCTATCATGAGCTCAATTTTGAGTTGAGGAACACCTTCAAAAGTTGACTGCAACAACACTCTACCTTGAGGCAGCCTCATTTGGCACGTTTTGAATAGTCTTGGGAGATTTGATTTTTCACTTGGAAAATGAACTCCAAATTGAAACATTCTAGTTGGGTTGGAAAGTAGATGCAAAGACCTTTCAAACGAGCTATCTCACTCCCAATTTGGACACCGGGAAGGCCTCCAAAAGTCTTCTAGAAAAAGCACGACACATTGGGCAGGAGGCACCGCGCACTCCCCAGGCGTGGCACACTGGGCCTCAGAATACTTTGTTAATTTGCACGGGCGCGGCGCATAGGAAGGGTGTGGCGCATTGGTCTAGATGTGCAGCGCATATAGCCAGAGAGCCCAAAAACTTCTAGGATCCGCTCAAATTGCCCAAAAACGCATGGATCAGTCTTGTGAAAAGTAGGTAGAGCCTTCATCATCATTCTTTATCTAAGTTTGGTGCTATATCATGGTGGTTTATGCATGATAATTGTTTAACAAAAATCAAACCCTACTATTTGAAATTCCAAGAAACTTGCTACCTAGGGTTTGATTAACAATTTTGCTACTAAGTTTATAATTCCTCCATCACTCCCTTCTCCCATTTGTCCATTGATTTCCTTACTCCCTAAGTTCTCCTACCCCCTAAATTCACTAATCCCCTAATCCCCTATCCCAAGTTTCCTTTCCCAAAATCCCAAGTGAACCAAAGCCTAGTCTCTTACTTAAAGTCTCAAACTACACTCTAATTCCCTATCTGCCTAACTAAACCCTATCCCAACAATCCCTCAAATCCCTCACTGTTTTCTCCCTCCTACAGTCCCCTATATCATTGTTTTCCCTTGGTGGCAAAAGTCAAACATATCACAGCTTACTTATTTCTCCTTAAGGCAGCTCCAAGACAGTTTATTCACTAGCTGTGATGGCATCTGATTCTTCATATGAGCATGAGGAGGAGACCCACAGTGATTCACCAACAGAAGTACATGCACCTAGGAGGCCTCATAGAGGTGGCAAAAACATAAAGAAAAATCGCCAAAGCTGCCCTAAAGGAGGAGGGTGAAGCTCACTTCACTTGAGCAAGAGATCAACGCCGATCGAGAGTCTTAGCTTGAGAGAGTCAATACTCACTTAGAGAGATTTTTGGAGAAGGCGAACAAGGACAAGGCATTGCTGAGACACATGGCTTTTCATTACATGGCAAGGAATAAAATTTGCAAGGCGTGAATAAGGAATTTAAAGGCAAAATTAAGGAAAGCATCAAAGAGGCAAAAGCGGCAAAAGGAGCATGATCGACTTCGGATATTGGCCTAGGCATCCTTGGCTCATCATAGCTCTTGATAAATAAGGTCCAACCCAAATTTCGAAAAATTTGGAGCAATTTTTGCATTTTGGAATTTTTTTGCACAAAAAACAAAGTTTTCCTCCCTATGCGCCGCGCCACGTGGTGCTCACTTTTGCTAGAGGGCTCCAAATCACAAAAAATTTGCATTTCTGGGTTTTTCATTAAAATTTATGCTTGCCTACCTATGGCCAAGAAATTTGGGCAGGTTTTGAGCCCTCAAAGAGGTAAAAAACACTCAAAAAATGACCTCACTGCCCATAATTTGACACACAGGAAGCAGTCTTGGGATATTTGATATTTGACAGGGCCAGTGAAGGCCAAATTGAAACATTCCACTTGGGTTTGAAATTAGACAGGTAGGCCTTTCCAACAAGCCTACTTGGAGCTGATTTGGACATCAGGAAGGCCTCCAAACGTGGGTCCAAACAGGCGCGGTGCATAGAGGAAAAATTGCCAGTTTGATCCAGTTTTGCTCTGTTTTTCGCCCAGTTTTGCCTAGTTTGACTTTTTCACTTTAATAATGGAAAATTTATGATGTAATTTGATGAAAATTGATGGATCATGATGTAAATATGTTATTTTTTTACTTTTATAGGTATATTCATCAGTTTAGAGGTTGTTTGAAACTGAATGAATCAGTTTCCTTGTTTTTAGAGGCATGCTGTTCTGTTGCCTAGATTCCAGTTCTCAATTTAGGATCAGTTGGATCATCACCTAAACATGTGAGCTCGACCCATAGAGGCAAGGAGGAGCTATTTTTTTCTATATTATGTTACTTTTCAGTCATTAGCACGGTTGGACTCTTTAGAAAGCCTTGAGCTTCATTGTACACTCATATCAATATTTTGGCTAAGGAATTGAGACTAGGATTTGCAGTACTCTTTGGGATCCCTGTGGCATTTGTTTTGGTATAGTGCTTTCTTATGTCTTTGTGAATTTATTCATGTGTTATCTGTATAATTTCTCTTTATTTATTCTCACCTAAACAAACAAGAGTGTAAGTAGAATACATTAGAAAGTGCAGTGCTCTACTTGAAGTTTGTTTTGTTTTTTGATGTTTTCCACTATTTGGAGAGGATCCATTGTTTTTCTTGCCCTCTTCAACTCCTCCTCTGTTTGAAATCATCCATATCATTTGATTTAGAGTGCCAAATTCAGTTTCCTACCTTGCCCCATCGAGATCCCTGCAGAACTGTGCCTCATTCCCACACCCCAAAATTTGCCTTCTCATCTGAGCCAACAATTCATCAATTCATTCAAAAACCTCTTGCACATATATACCTAGCCTAAGATCAGTAATCAAATCAGTCATCTCAAGCCTTTAGTGAGCATAATTAGCTGAGATTAACCTAGAGAGAGCCCTCTCTTGACGTGGTAGGGCTACCTACCAGGCTGAGTGTGGTTTGATGTGGACCTAGAATCTTACCTTTTCAGCCTAAGGTAAATCTAGGCTCTAACATAGTGGTGACCATACTAGGGAAGAAAGTTTATTTTCATTGTTTGAATTTGTAGACTACAGACGAACACTGAAGTTAGCCAAGTAGCCTTTGAAACGCTTTTGCTTTGCATTAGTGAAAGTAGATGAAAGCTGCTTCAGTCAATCTCCGGTCTAGTTTATAAACTGAACATCTGATCTAAACGATCACCCCAGTACATATATCAAGTTCAGATTTGATTGTTGATGGTGGACAATGATCAGACACTGGAAAGGATGAAATCATTCACCTGGAGATTCCAAATCATTTTCGAGATCATATCCAAGGACTCCATTGGAGGATGAACTTGACCAGCAAAAACATGAAAGGACAATATGGAAAGATCAGGTATTCAAGTTGGAATTTAATCCAAGACATTTTGTTCTTTTTTGTAAATTATTTCTTCTCTTTTCCCGAGAATGTCAAGAAGGTTTTGCAAAGTATATTGTGTTTGAGAAGAGATCGTCGGCCTGCATTTGATTCCTTCCCCTTGAAGATTGTAAATACCAAATATTTGCATGCCTTTGAGCTTGATCAAGACCCTTATTCTGAATCTTGTGATGACCATCTTCAAATTGATGAACCTCAAGAGACCAAGACTGATTCTATACCTTCTGTACATACCCCTGTACCTTGTAAAATTCCAGATCGATACAAGCCTCTGATTTTACCTCCTATATTTCATGCTTTCCCTAAAAATCATGATCTATATCTACCAAGATTTGATGGTGAACGCGACAACATCACTGCTGAGAGACATGTATTGAATTTTGAGTCCTTTCTTGACCTTTTTGAAGTTGATGAAGAAGATGTTAGTATTAGGCTTTTTGCTCTTTCTTTGCAAGGCAAAGTCAAGAGTTGGTTCAAAACCTTGCCTGATGCGAGCATCTCAGATTTACAGAAGTTCGTCAAAATTTTCCTTGACCGGTGGGTGGTAAGACAAAACCCTTTCTTGATTATAGAAGAGTATAACCAGCTGAAAAGATTGCCAAGGGAGACAATACAACAGTTTTCAGCCAGATTTAACCAAGTTTATTATTTGATGCCTATTAATCTAAGGCCTCCTCCTGGATCCGCTCTCTTGCACTACCCGGGAGCCTTTAATCCGGAAATGGAATTTCAGCTGAGAGAAAGGAATCTTGCAACACTTGAAGAGATGCAGAACAATGCAGTAGATGTAGAGGCTCATTTGCTGATCCAAAGGGAAAAGTTGAAGGAAGAAGAGATGAAGAGCATAGATCCCAAGGAATCGACATCTCTAAAGGTAAAGCTTGACATTTTGGTAAGTGTAGTGGAAGAGATGATGCAAAGGATCACCACAAGGAACGAGTATAGTGTTCAAGCCCATCGCTCGTTGGTTGAAGAAGAACAAATGGTTGCTCCAAAAAATTTTCTTTCTTATCCCAGTTGTCATAGATTTGATAATGATTGTTTTATTGATCATCTTGGAGAAGAAAGATCTGTTGATATGACATGTATGCTTGATGATGTGTTTTATACTGATGATTTGCCTCAGTTTGATCAGTATGATGATGATTATGCTCTCCAAACAGAAGCTAATCTTGTAGACGAATCAACAGCTAGTTTGTGGTAGGAAGAAGTTCACTTTCAGCAGCTCGAATACAGTGATCAGCTGATGCATATCAGCTATGACCATGACGAGGAAAGTGCAGCAAATTTTGAAGTAAGTGAAGGATCTTTGCCTTGTTGTTTTGCTTCGTTTCAGTTCATCAGAGACAACATTGATGCACTCAAACATCAACTGTCGACAAGTCTTGATTTGGACCATCTTGAGAGCAATGAAAACCTCGTTCAAGACTTCTCATATCCAGATTTGTAGCCCCCAAATTCCATTGATTGTCAAGTTGCAGATGAAGACATGGAAGCTAGCACATACGATCAAATGATACAAGATGATTCCGTACCATTTTGTTTTGAATCATTTCAGTTTCTGAAGGGAAAACTGCATAGTATATCTTCAAATGAGCAGCCTATAGGAAATCATGTAATCTCATCAGAAACAATAGAAAATGGGTTTCAACAGTCTTTTCAAGTTTGTCATGATCCAATAGCTGATGTTTTGGATGATGTTTGCAGTCAAAGTCCTTCTCCATTAGCTACATGTGAGATTGAAATGTGTACTGATACAAACTTGATTCGGCAGCCAGTTTCTTTGTCATTTTCAGCAGGAGTCTCATCACAAAGCTCAGATCAAAGTTTGCATTTATGGTATGAAGAGAAGAGAAGTAATCGATTGGATGAGCTAAGTCCCAGTGTGCATGAATTTCGAGATCCTTATGCAGTGTTTTTGGAGGCGGATAGAGAATCCATAGTATTCAACGGATCTGTTTCCAAGTTTTCATGGGAGTTGCCTTTCAGTAGTTCTCTCTTGTTGTTCATAAGCGAGCACTTGCATAGAATTCAAACAATAGTTGGAATACTTACTTGGTTGCATTGGTTGTTTCATTTCACTTGATCAAGTGATGAATGGAACAACTAGAGTAGGTTGTACTGAATAAGCTTCATTTTGAGCATCTTTTCCAGTTTTTCAGTTGTGTTTAAGTATTGAGTCAGTTTTTAGTTGAGTGAGAGTCAATTTGTGTCATCAAGTCATCAGTTTTCAGTCATGCATTTCAGTTTGAGTTTTTGACTCCATTGCCCAATGGATGAAGGCACTGTCTGCTTTCCAAAGATCTGTAGTTCTTGGCACCTCCAAGGAGCTACCATCCCCATTGGAGCCAATGTTAGTGCCAGTCTTTACAGCCTTCCTCCAATGCTCAAACATGCTCTTACAAAATGATTTTAAGGTGTCAAGGTCAAATTTTGTCATTTCAGTGAGTCTTCAAGTAAAATTTGGTCACTAGGTATTAGATCTAGGGTTTGCTTTTACTCCTTTCAAAGTTGTCTAAATGTCAGTCCATGTCACCATTCAGATGAGTGTACCATCATTCAGAGGGTTTTCATCATCATGTCAGGTTCCAATGGGTCATTTTACACCTTGTTCATGCTTCAGTTCTGCCTAGGTAAGGTTCATTTCCCTCTCCTAGGGTTTTGAAGGTAATTTCTCTTGGATGGTAAAATCATCAGCAAAACTTGTATCCTGATGTTCATACCCCTTCCCATATCCTTAATGTACCTTATTAAACACTTCCCATCACTGAGATCCCCCAAATTCCTCATTTTCGCACAAACCCTAGTTTCTTGCTATAAACCCTATTTTCTAGGCTAGGCCTGTAGTTTGCCCTTTTGGACCCTTTCCCTCACTCAATCTTTGAAATTCCACCCTCCCATATTTCCTAACATCCCTCCCTACTTTTCAAAATTTCCTCAAGAATTTAGAAGCCCCCTATCCCCTTCATTTTGCTTCATTTCGACAAATACCTTGTTCCACACATCAGGATAGGTTTTACTCCAATGATGTTTTTGAGCAATAAATGTTGAATTTGGGAAACCTGAGAGAGGGTTTTTCCCACAATAGGCCAAGGAGGAAAAACCTCATTCTATTTTTACACAAGTGTCATGGTTTTAGAGAAATGTCAAAAATACAGTTGCCTCGGGAGAATTGATGCACCTCTGAAGTGACCTTGGGAAAATCAAGTTTTCTCCTAGATGTGTTGGCCCAATGACTTACTGGATGAGTCAAATGATAACTAGATACAAAGATCTTTCCAATTAGCTATCATGAGCTCATTTTGGAGTTGAGGAACACCTTCAAAAGTTGACTGCAACAACACTCTGCCTTGAGGCAGCCTCATTTGGCACGTTTTGACTAGTCTTGGGAGATTTGATTTTTGATAGCGAAAATGAACTCCAAATTGAAAAATGATAGTTGGGTTGGAAAGTAGACTCAGAACTTTGAACGAGCTATCCCATGCCCAATTTGGACACCGGGAAGGCCTCCAAAAGTCTTCTAGAAAAAGCGTGACGCACTGGGCAGGAGGCGCGACGCACTCACTAGGCGCAACGCACTAGGCCTCAGAATCCTTTGTTAATTTGCACAGGCGTGACACATAGGAAGGGTGCAGTGCATTGGGCTCGATGCGCGGCGCATACAGCCAGAGAGCCCAAAAACTTCCAGGATCCGCTCAAATTGCCCAAAAACGCATGGATCGGTCTTGTGACAAGTAGGTAGAGCCTTCATCATCATTTTTTATCTAAGTTTGGTGCTATATCATGGTGGTTGATGAATGATAATTGTTTAACAAAAATCAAACCCTACCATTTGAAATTCCAAGAAACTTGCTACCTAGGGTTTGATTAACTATTTTTCTACTAAGTTTATCATTCCTCCATCACTCCCTTCTCCCATTTTTCCATTGATTTCCTTACTCCCTAAGTTCTCCTACCCCCTAAATGCACTAATCCCCTAATCCCCTATCCCAAGTTCACTTTCCCAAAATCCCAAGTGCACCAAACCCTAGTCTCTTAATTAAAGTCCCAAACTACACTCTAATTCCCTGTCTCCCTAACTAAACCCTATCCCAACAATCCCTCAAATCCCTCACTATTTTCTCCCTCCTATAGTCCCCTATATCACTGTTTTCCCTTGGTGGCAAAAGTCAAACATATCATAGCTTACTTATTTCTCCTTAAGGAAGCTCCAAGACAGTTTATTGACTAGCAGCGATGGCATCTGATTCTTCATATGAGTATGATGAGGAGACCCATAGTGATTCGCCAACAGAAGTACATGCACCCAGGAGGCCTCATAGAGGTGGCAAAAACATAAAGAAAAATCGCCAAAGCCACCCTAAAGGAGGAGGGTGGAGCTCACTTCACTTGAGCAAGAGATCAACGCCGATCGAGAGTCTTGGCTCAAGAGAGTCAATATTCACTTAGAGAGATTGTTGGAGAAGGCCAACAAGGACAAGGCATTGCTGAGACACATGGCTTTTCATTACATGGCAAGGAATAAAATTTGGAAGGCGCGAATAAGGAATTTATAGGCAAAATTAAGGAAAGCATCAAAGAGGAAAAAGCGGCAAAAGGAGCATGATCAACTTCGGATATTGGCTGAGGCATCCTTGGCTCATAATAGCTCTTGATAAAGAAGGTCCAGCCCAAATTTCAAAAAATTTGGAGCAATTTTTGCATTTTGGAATTTTTTTGCACAAAAAACAGAGTTTTCCTCCTTATGCGTCGTGCCACGTGGCGCTCACTTTTGCTAGAGGGCTCCAAATCACAAAAACTTTGCATTTATGGGTTTGGCATGAACATTTATGCTTGCCTACCTATGGAGAAGAAATTTGGGCAGGTTTTGAGCCCTCAAAGAGGTAAAAAACACTCAAAAAATGACCTCACTGCCCATAATTTGACACATAGGAAGCAGTCTTGGGAGATTTGATATTTGATAGGGCAAATGAAGGCCAAATTGAAAAATTCCACTTGGGCTGGAAAGTAGACAGGTAGGCATTTCCAACAAGCATACTTAGGGAAAATTTGGACATTAGTAAGGCCTCCAAAAGTGGGTCCAAACAGGCACGGTGCATAGAGAATTAGGTGCGGCGCATAGAGGAAAAATTGCCAGTTTGACCCAGTTTTGCTCTGTTTTTCACCCAATTTTGCCTAGTTTGACTTTTTCACTTTCCTAATGGCAAATTTATGATGTAATTTGATGAAAATTGATGGATCATGTTGTAAATATGTTATATTTTTACTTGTAGAGGTAGATTCATCAGTTTAGAGGTTGTTTGACACTGAATGAATCAGTTTCCTTGTTTTTAGAGGCAAGATGTTTTGTTGCCTAGATTCTAGTTCTCAGTTTAGGATCAGTTGAATCAGCTCCTAAACATGTGATCTCGACCCATAGAGGAAAGGAGGAGCTATGTTTGTCTATATTATGTTGTTTTTCAGTCATTAGCACGACTCTTGAGAAAGCCTTGAGCTTCATTGTACACTCATATCAGTGTTTTGGCTAAGGAATTGAGACTAGGATTTGCAGTACTCTTTGGGATCCCTGTGGAATTTGTTTTGGTACAATGCTTTCTTATGTCTTTGTGAATTTATTCATGTGTTATATGTATCATTTCTCTTTATTTCTTCTCACCTAAACAAGAAAGAGTGTAAGTAGAATACATTGAAAAGTGCAGTGATCTACTTAAAGTTTGTTTAGTTTTTTGATGTTTTCCACTATTTGGAGAGGATCCATGGTTTTTCTTGCCCTCTTCAACTCCTCCTCTGTCTGAAATCATCCATCTCACTTGATTTAGAGTTCCAAATTCAGTTGCCTACCTTGCCCCATCGAGATCCCTGCAGAACTGTGCCTCATTCCCCACACCCCAAAATTCGCCTTCTCATCTGAGGCAACAATTCATCAATTCATTCAAAAACCTCTTGCACATATATACCTAGCCTAAGATCAGTAATCAAGTCAGTCATCTCAAGCCTTTAGTGAGCATAATTAGTTGAGATTGACCTGGAGAGAGCCCTCTCCTGACGTGGTAGGGCTAGCTACCAGGCTGAGTGTGGTTTAATGTGGACCTAGAATCTTACCTTTTCAACCTGAG
This sequence comes from Pinus taeda, assembly GCA_000404065.3. NCBI lineage: Eukaryota > Viridiplantae > Streptophyta > Pinopsida > Pinales > Pinaceae > Pinus > Pinus taeda. The sequence continues at coordinate 53,559 of APFE030592008.1, read as the reverse complement.
GTAAATCTAGGCTCTAACATAGTGGTGACCATACTGGGGAAGAAAGTTTATTTTCATTGTTTGGCTTTGTAGTCTACAGATTTACACTGAAGTTAGCTAGGTAGCCTTCGAAACGCTTTTGCTTTGCATTAGTGAAAGTAGATGAAAGCTGCTTCAGTCAATCTCCGGTCTAGTTTATAAACTGAACATCTGATCTAAATGATCACCCCAGAACATGTATCAAGTTCAGATCTGATTGTTGATGGTGGACAACGATCAAACACTGGAAAGGCTAAAATCATTCACCTGGCGATTCCAAATCATTTTCGAGATCAGATCCAAGGACTCCATTGGAGGATGAACCTGACCAGCGAAAACATGAAAGGACAATATGGAAAGATCAGGTATTCGAGTTGGAATTTCATCCAAGACATTTTGTTCTTTTTTGTAAATTATTTCTTCTCTTTTCCCGAGAATGTCAAGAAGGTTTTACAAAGTATATTGTGTTTGAGAAGAGATCGTCGGCCTGCATGTGATTCCTTCCCCTTGAAGATTGTAAATACCAAAGATTTGCATGCCTTTGAGCTTGATAAAGACCCTTATTCTGAATCTTGTGATGACCATCTTCAAATTGATGAACCTCAAGAGACTAAGATTGATTCTATACCTTCTCTACATACCCCTATACCTTGTAAAATTCCAGATCGATACAAGCCTCTGATTTTACCTCCTATATTCCGTGTTTTCCCTAAAAATCATGATCTATATCTACCAAGATTTGACGGTTAACGCGACAACATCACTGCTGAGAGACATGTATTGAATTTTGAGTCCTTCCTTGACATTTTTGAAGTTGATGAAGAAGATGTCAGTATTAGGCTTTTTGCTCTTTCTTTGTAAGGAAAAGTCAAGAGTTGCTTCAAAACCTTGCCTGATGCGAGCATCTCAGATTTACAGTAGTTCATCAAAATTTTCCTCGACCGATGGGTGGTAAGACAAAACCCTTTCTTGATTATAGAAGAGTATAACCATCTGAAAAAGATTTCTAGGGGAGAAAATACAACAATTTTAAGCCAGATTTAACCAAGTTTATTATTCGCTGCCTGTTAATATAAGACCTCCTCCTGGATCTGCTCTCTTGCACTACCCGGGTGCCTTTGATCCAGAAATGAAATTTCAGTTGAGAGAAAGGAATCTTGCAACACTTGAAGAGATGCAGAACAATGCAGTAGATGTAGAGGCTCATTTGCTGATCCGAAGGGCAAAGTTGAAGGAAGAAGAGGTGAAGAGCATAGATCCCAAGGAATCGACATCTCTAAAGGTAAAGCTTGACATTTTGGTAAGTGTAGTGGAAGAGATGATGCAAAGGATCACCACAAGGAACGAGTATAGTGTTCAAGCCCATCGTTCTCTAGTTGAAGAAGAACAAATGGTTGCTCCAAAACATTTTCTCTCTTATTCCAGTTGTCATAGATCTGATAATGATTGTTTTATTGATCATCTTGGAGAAGAGAGATCTGTTGATATGACATGTATGCTTGATGATGTGTTTTATACTCATGATTTGCCTCAGTTTGATCAGTATGATGATGATTATGCTCTACAAACAGAAGATAATCTTGCAGACGAATCAACAACTAGTTTGTGGGAGGAAGAAGTTCACTTTTTTGGATTGTAGATTATTATGGTGTGGTTTCTGAGAGGAATTCGGATTCTCCACAGTGTTCATCTTTATATTGCTCGATGTTTCGAGTCTAGACCCAGACTCATCATCAGGACTGTTCAGTAGCTCGAATACAGTGATTAGCCGATGCATATAAGCTATGACTGTGATGAGGAAAGTGCAGCAAATTTTGAAGTAAGTGAAGGATCTTTGCCTTTTGTTTTGCTTCGTTTCAGTTCATCAGAGACAACATTCATGCACTCAGAAATCAACTGTTGACAAGTCTTGATTTGGACCATCTTGAGAGAAATGAAAACCTCGTTCAAGACTTCTCATATCTAGATTTGCAGCCCCCGAATGCCATTGATTATCAAGTTGCAGATGAAGACATGGAAGCTAGCACATACGATCAAATGATACAAGATGATTCCGCACCATTTTGTTTTGAATCATTTCAGTTTCTAAAGGGAAAACTGCATAGTATATCTTCAAATGAGCAGCCTATAGGAAATCATGTAATCTCATCAGAAACAATAGAAAATGGGTTGTAACAGTCTTTTCAAGTTTGTCACGATCCAATAGCTGATGTTTTTGATGGTGTCTGCAGTCAAAGTCCTTCTCCATTAGCTACATGTGAGATTGAAATGTGTACTGATACAAACTTGATCTGGCAGCCAGTTTCTTTGTCATTTTCAGCAGGCGTCTTGTCACAAAGCTCAGATCAAAGTTTTCATTTATGGTATGAAGAGAAGAGAAGTAATCGATTGGATGAGCTAAGTCCCAGTGTGCATGAATTTCGAGATCCTTATGCAGTGTTTTTGGAGGCGGATAGAGAATCCATAGTATTCAACGGATCTGTTTCCAAGTTTTCATGGGAGTTGCCTTTCAGTAGTTCTCTCTTGTTGTTCATAAGTGAGCACTTGCGGAGAATTCAAACAGTAGCTGGAATACTTACTTGGTTGCATTGGTTGTTTCATTTCACTTGATCAAGTGATGAATGGAACAACTAGAGTAGGTTGTACTGAATAAGCTTCATTTTGAGCATCTTTTCCATTTTGTCGGTTGTGTTTAAGTATTGAGTCAGTTTTTAGTTGAGTGAGAGTCAATTTGTGTCATCAAGTCATCAGTTTTTAGTCATGTATTTCAGTTTGAGTTTTTGACTCCATTGCCCAATGGATGAAGGCATTGTCTGCTTTCCAAAGATCTGTAGTTCTTGGCACCTCCAAGGAGCTACCATCCCCATTGGAGCCAATGTTAGTGCCAGTCTTTACAGCCTTCCTCCAGTGCTCAAACATGCTCTTACAAAATGATTTTAAGGTTTCAAGGTCAAATTTTGTCATTTCAGTGAGTCTTCAAGTAAAATTTGGTCACTAGGTATTAGGTTTAGGGTTTGCTTTTACTCCTTTCAAAGTTGTCTAAATGCCAGTCCATGTCACCATTAAATTGAGTGTACCATAATTCAGAGGGTTTTCATCATCATGTTAGGTTCCAATGGGTCATTTTACACCTTGTTCATGCTTCAGTTCCGCCTAGGTAAGGTTCATTTCCCTCTCCTACAGTTTTGAAGGTAATTTCTCTTGGATGGTAAAATCATTAGCAAAACTTGTATCCTAATGTTCATACACCTTCCCCTATCCTTAATGTACCTTATTAAACACTTCCCATCACTGAGATCCCCCAAATTCCTCATTTTCGCACAAACCCTAGTTTCTTGCTACAAACCCTATTTTCTAGGCTAGGCCTGTGTTTTGCCCTTTTGGACCCTTTCCCCTCACTCAATATTTGAAATTCCACTTTCCCCTATTTCCTAACATCCCTCCCTACTTTTCAAAATTTCCTCAAGAATTTAGAAGTCCCCCTATCCCCTTCATTTCGCTTCATTTCGACAAATCCCCGGTTCCACACATCAGGATAGGTTTTACTCCAATGATGTTTCTGAGTAATAAAAGATGAATTTTGGCAAACTGAGAGAGGTTTTTGTCCAAAATAGGCCAAGGAAGAAAAAATATCTTCTCTTTTTACACAAGTGTCATGGTTTTAGAGAAATGTCAAAAATACAGTTGCCTCGGGAGAATTGATGCACCTCTAAAGCGACCTTGGGAAAATCAAGTTTTATCCTAGATGGGTTGGCCAAATGACTTTCTTGATGAGCCCAACGATAACTATATACAAATATTTCCAATGAGCTATCATGCGCTCAATTTGGAGTTGAGGAACACCTTCAAAAGTTGACTGCAACATCACTCTGCCTTGAGGCAGCCTCATTTGGCACGTTTTGAATAGTCTTGGAAGATTTAATTTTTGACAAGGCAAATGAACTCCAAACTGAAAAATTCTAGTTGGGTTGGAAGGTAGACTCAAGGACATTTCCAACGAGCTATCCCGTGCCCAATTTGGACACTGGGAAGGCCTCCAAACGTCTTCTAGAAAAAGCGTGACGCACTAGGGAGGAGGCGCGGCGCACTGGACCTCAGAATCCTTTGTTAATTTGCACGGGCGCAACGCATAGGAAGGGCGCGGGGCATTGGGCTGGATGCGCGACGCATACAGCCAGAGAGCCAAAAAACTTCCAGGATCCACTCAAATTGCCCAAAAATGCATGGATCGGTCTTGTGACAAGTAGGTAGAGCCTTCATCATCATTTTTTATCCAAGTTTGGTGCTATATCATGGTGGTTGATGAATGATAATTATTTAACAAAAATCAAACCCTACCATTTGAAATTCCAAGAAACTTGTTGCCTAGGGTTTGATTAACTATTTTGCTTCTAAGTTTATCATTCGTCCATCAATCCCTTCTCCCATTTTTCCATTGATTTCCTTACTCCCTAAGTTCTCCTACCCCGTAAATTCACTAATCCCCTAATCCCCTATCCCAAGTTCCCTTTCCCAAAATCCCAAGTGCACCAAAGCCTAGTCTCTTACTTAAAGTCCCAAACTACACTCTAATTCCCTATATCCATAACTAAATCCTATCCCAACAATCCCTCAAATCCCTCACTGTTTTCTCCCTCCTACAGTCCCCTATATCACTGTTTTCCCTTGGTGGCAAAAGTCAAACATATCACATCTTACTTATTTCTCCTTAAGGCAGCTCCAAGACAGTTTATTCACTAGCAGTGATGGCATCTGATTCTTCATATGAGTATGAGGAGGAGACCCATAGTGATTCACCAACAGAAGTACATGCACCCAGGAGGCCTCATAGAGGTGGCAAAAACATAAAGAAAAATCGCCAAAGCTGCCCTAAAGGAGGAGGGTAGAGCTCACTTCACTTGAGCAAGAAATCAACGCCGATCGAGAGTCTTGGCTCGAGAGAGTCAATATTCACTTAGAGAGATTGTTGGAGAAGGTGAACAAGGACAAGGCATTGCTGAGACACATGGCTTTTCATTACATGGCAAGGAATAAAATTTGCAAGGCGCGAATAAGGAATTTAAAGGCAAAATTAAGGAAAGCATCAAAGAGGCAAAAGCAACAAAAGGAGCATGATCAACTTCAGATATTGGACGAGGCATCCTTGGCTTATCATAGCTCTTGATAAAGAAGTTCCAGCCCAAATTTAAAAAAATTGGGAGCAATTTTTGCATTTCGGAATTTTTTTGCACAAAAAACAGAGTTTTCCTCCCTATGCGTCGCGCCACGTGGCACTCGCTTTTGCTAGAGGGCTCCAAATCACAAAAACTTTGCATTTCTGGGTTTGTCATGAAAATTTATGCTTGCCTTCCTATGGCCAAGAAATTTGGGCAGGTTTTGAGTCCTCAAAGAGGTCAAAAACACTCAAAAAATGACCTCACTGCCCATAATTTGACACACAGGAAGCAGTCTTGGGAGATTTGATATTTGACAGGGCAAATGAAGGCCAAATTGAAAAATTCCACTTGGGTTGGAAAGTAGACAGGTAGGTATTTCCAGAAAGCCTACTTGGAGTGGATTTTGACATCAGGAAGGCCTCCAAAAGTGGGTCCAAACAGGCGCGGCGCATAGAGAATCAGGCACGACGCATAGAGGAAAAATTGCCAGTTTGACCCAGTTTTGCTCTGTTTTTCGCCCAGTTTTGCCTAGTTTGACTTTTTCACTTTCCTAATGGCAGATTTATGATGTAATTTGATGAAAATTGATGGATCATGATATAAATATCTTATATTTTTACTTGTAGAGGTAGATTCATTAGTTTAGAGGTTGTTTGAAACTGAATGAATCAGTTTCTTTGTTTTTAGAGTCATGCTGTTCTGTTGCCTAGATTCCAGTTCTCAGTTTAGGATCAGTTGGATCAGCTCATAAACATGTGAGCTCAACCCCTAGAGGCAAGGAGGAGCTATGTTTGTCTATATTATGTTGTTTTGCAATCATTAGCACGGTTGGACTCTTGAGAAAGCCTTGAGCTTCATTGTACACTCATATCAGTATTTTGGCTAAGGAATTGAGACTAGGATTTGCAGTACTCTTTGGGATCCCTGTGGAATTTGTTTTGGTACAGTCCTTTCTTATGTCTTTGTGAATTTATTCATGTGTTATATGTATCATTTCTCTTTATTTCTTCTCACCTAAACAAACAAGAGTGTAAGTAGAATACATTGAAAAGTGCAGTGCTCTACTTGAAGTTTGTTTTGTTTTTTGATGTTTTCCACTGTTTGGGGAGGATCCATGGTTTTTCTTGCCCTCTTCAACTCCTCCTCTGTCTGAAATCATCCATCTCACTTGATTTAGAGTGCCAAATTCAGTTGCCTACCTTGCCCCATCGAGATCCCTGCAGAACTGTGCCTCATTCCCCACACCCCAAAATTCGCCTTCTCATCTGAGGCAACAATTCATCAATTCATTCAAAAACCTCTTGCACACATATACCTAGCCTAAGATCAGTAATCAAATCAGTCATCTCAAGCCTTTAGTGAGCATAATTAGCTGATATTGACTCGGAGAGAGCCCTCTCTTGACCTGGTAGGGCTAGCTACCAGGCTGAGCGGAGTTTGATGTGGACCTAGAATCTTACCTTTTCAGCCTGAGGTAAATCTAGGCTCTAACATATATCAGGCCTCTATTTTCTTCATTTTCCATTATTTTCCTTTATTTTCGTCCTCACATGCAACTTGTGACCTATCACCTTCCGTTTCTCCTAATTTCCATTATTTTCATAAATAAAATGCCAATAAATGCCTCATGCTTTTCCAAAGCCTTTTCCATTGCCTTTGCTAATTTCCTTAGCCAGAATAAACCGAATCAACACCCATTAGAATGTTTCCCCCACCATTCAACTTGGAATACATGTCCCATCACCGTGGCCTTATATATTTTTATATGGATTTTTTAACCACGACTATTATAGAACCCTCTCCGTTGGGGGAACACCATCCTTGGTGTTCAATGACACCTATAACCAACAAGTCTACTAAAAACTAAACATACTACCCATGGAGCTTTGTAACATAGCTCATTGCAATATTTACAATAACCACTGCTGAAACATGACAAACATACCATTTACAAGAGCTTTATAACACAACTCATTACGGTATTTACAATAACCACATATACAAATATACATTTGCTTCAACCAGAAAATAACCATATCGTCTATGGAGTTTTATAAATCCAACTCGATACAATACTTACAATAATATACGCATATACACAATTTTTCAACCAACAAATAAAAAGATATGATGCCTACATCTACAATAATGGAATGCAAAGGCTCACACCTCCACCCTCAAGTAATACAAGGATTCACCTCCTTCCCAAGAATTCCAAAATCCATTGCCACTATCAAATTGCATTCAATGTCCAGCATTATAATCCTGCACCACTTTTCTTCTCAGTGAACAGTTACCGACTTATTTTTCCAGGGTGCATTCCCAATGTGCACCTGATTCAATCTAGCAATGCTAATGACAAAAAAAATCCATCCCCAGTCTTCCCTTCCCTGCTACATAGTCCCTCGAGAAATCTGGTCAACCCCTTCCATGCAGTCACTCACCTTCCAAGTTCCGTTGGCACCCCCATCTCGGGTAGTCCATCCCTTGGAAAGGCTTCCTTGAATTGGAAGATACAAAAACTAATACATAACCTTGCCTCAAAACCATCATAATGGTCATAACATGCTCATGGAAATCAATGGATACTATTGGGTACTAGTGTCCCACAATATCCCTATTCCTGAATGCTTTACTAGCATACTGCTGCATTTTCCAATTCCTTTTGTTGCTGCAAATTCTTGCAGTCAATTTCAATCACCCAATTGGGCATTTCATGCATTCATGTACCAAGCACATAAATTCCATTAGAATTAAAATAAATTGAAATAAATTCACATCATACCTCATTGGTATCTCATCAATAAGGTACATTTGCAATCCTGTTCACATCCTGTCACAGCAAGTCAAACTAGCATATTTGACCAAATCAACATGTATAAAAATATCTCATCAGGTTAGCTCAAAACATAACCATCATAGATCAAAATCATAAATCACATGTAACCATCATAAACCAGAATCATAATTCACATGTAATCATTATATACCAGAATCATAAATCACATGCATAATAAAACTGAAATAATATATCGATACTTATCCTTTAATCGATCCATACTTCTGCCTTTGCTCTTATTTCGTATGCACACAAAATCGGTTGCCACACACAAAAAACACCTAGTTACTTCTCCTTAACCAAGTGCACATATACATAGTGTGCATCACACACATACGACCACACATGGCATAGAACTCCATGCAATACATGCACCTACACCTAACATACAACACATTCACCTACATCCAATGCATACAATACAATACATACGCCTACATCCAGTGCATAACATAATACATACACCTACACCCAGTGCATACAATACAATACATATGCCTACATCCAGCGTATAACATAATACATACACCTAAACCTAGTGTACGAGAAAACACAATACATCTATACCCAATGTACAACAACACATAATACATGCACCTACACAATGGACATATCTAGTACCACATGCCTCAACATAGCATGTATGACATGCACACAGTACCACACATGCACCTGTACCATATGTTAGGTCCCTATAATACTAGTGTGTCCCCCATTACTATTGTCATTATTGTATCCCTTATTGTTATTATTTTGCCCCATAGAATCCCACTATTGTTCTTTTTGTGCCTTTATATTATTTTTGTTAGGTTGGCTTGGTTATATTGTGACCCCTTAGACTCCTATATATAGAAAGATGGTTTGGTCATTTCAATCATCCAAAAATTGTTCATTTGTGTAATGTAAAGGAGGTTACCCCCTCGAAGAGGCTGAATTCTAAGGCGTTGATCTATCTTTTCTATCTTTTTGTGAGCTGTTTTCATAACATTTGGTATCAGAGTTTTGGATTCTAGGGTTTTGCTGCTCCAAACAGGTCATCGTGGAATTTTCGCTATAACTGTTTTTCTGGGCCATTTCAGAAGAAAAAAAACAAACCCATTTGAGACGAAATCTTGTTGAACCTCGGGTTTGAATTTCATATCTTTTCTCGCTATATCTTCAAAGATATGATCTGAGGAAGTTAGGGTTTTTGCAAGCTCCAGAATTTCATCTAAACAGGTCATCGTGGAATGTTCGCTATAATTCTTTATCTACAAAGTTTCCGAAGCTAAAAAAAAACCCATTTGAGAAGAAATTGATCTGAACCTTGCTCTAAATTTCAGATCCTACCTCACTACATTTCCGAAGATATAATATGAGGAACTTAGGGTTTTTGCAGACCCCCGAATTACATTCCAAACAGGTCACCTTGGGAAAATCGTCATAACTTTCTCTCTGAGCATTAGATTGAATTTTCGTAAGAAGTTACAGAAAAATGACAGAATCTAGTTTTTTGGGTACCATTTTCAGAACCTAAGGTTGAAATAATGACCTATGGCATGTCGTACAAGTTCTCTCTACTGAACAAGTCTATACTCAGGTCATTGTGGGAGATTTTACATCTCTTCATTGGAGAATCCAATCTTGATCAGACTTGCAGAGTGAGAAATATTACTTAGAGGGTTATCGCAGGAAGAAATTTCAGACCTTGGAGATCCAAAATTACAGAAATATATCAGATTCAATATCAATATCCTACAAAGTGAAAGAAAAGGTGTGTAGTTCTTTTTAAATTTTTGCATAAGCTTGGTTTGAAAAATTAGTTTGAATGAATTCAAAGGGAATAGTGAAGCATTATTATCAGTAATTGATGCCCCAAAGAAAGAAAATGTAAACACCTAATAAGCAACCTAAAAGCTCTAGCATGACTCATGAAGAAGAGGAATAAATGCAACATGATATATCAAAATTATGAGACCAAGTGCAACAAATGTCACTCGCACGAAAAGTAACAGAATCTAAGATGGATGGTTTAAAGAAAGACGTAGAAGCTAAGATGTATGGCATGGAAGCTAAGATGGATGGTTTAAAGAAAGGCATGGAAGCTAAGATGGAT
>APFE030592008.1:0-38101 GCA_000404065.3 Pinus taeda | reverse complement strand
CAATAGAGGGATTCTATGGGGCACAATAATAACAATATGGGGACAATAGGGGCACAACAATATTAATAAGGGGTATAATTACAATAGTAATGGGGTAATCACTAGTATTATAGGGACCCAACATTTCTTCTCCACATTCATTCACTTTCCATGATCCAGATTTAACATAGGTAACTTTGGAATGGTTAACGGAGCTAAGGGTGAAGACTAATCCATTTATTTCTAAAGATGGTATTAACACTCATAAATTTAATATTGAATCTGATCAAGTTAAGAGCGTAACCTATTCAAGGGATGTTCTTACTTTATCATCCCATTCTCATAAATCCTTGCTCCTTGATCTGCTTGACCAATCTTTTTCAAAGTTTCCCGATTTTCAGTTTTCCATCCCAAAAGGTGATCAAGTGCAAGGTAGTCACATTTCATAGGTAGAGGAGTAGAAATATGAATATTCTTTCAATCTATCTTCTCTTTTTCAAAGTCCTCCATGTCAAAATAATGTTCCTTATTTCTTGTCTAATTTGGAACTTATTTTTCTTGATAGTTAATCAAATGAAACTAATCTTCTTAATCAACCTGTAGTCTTGGGAAACCATAATTCTAATAATGTTGACCCTATTAATGTATGTGATGATGTATTCCCAAGTGCACCAGCTAATATTTCAATTTCTGAAGAATATTTTGAGTTGAAAGATTTAGATCTAGAATCCAATCTAGTCAAAGAACATCTTCTTATGGAAACTTCCTCTTCAGCTCATTATCCCGTGTGCCCTACTATTTCCAATGCATTAACTTGTGATGAAGATACTCCATGCTCCTTAAATTTGTATTTTAATTAGTTGGATTTTGAATTGACACAAGGTAGTGAGGTTATCCATGATGAAGAAGTGAACAATTAAACCATTAAGCATCCATTCCATTCCTTATTGTTTCTTGTGTTGCATGAAGAAAATTCTTTTGTTTAGGTTACTCATGAAATTGATCCAATATATCCTTTCTTAGATTTTTAGTTAGGAGAATCTTATTGCTTGGGTAATTTGTTTGTTGAAGTTGAAAAATACGATCAAATTAGTGATGCAGATGGCTGCCAATTGGATAAAAGTGATATTGTTAAAATTACTGGTAGTATTTTTCCATGCACCATGCCTGATCTGATCTGAACTTCAAAATGAAATTCTAAAAACCTTGAAAGTTTTGGGACTTGTCAGGAAGTTGAGGCACTTCAAATTTTGTTGATGGTTATGTTAGGTTCTCACGACTTTGGTAAGATCCCTGAACTAAGTAAGGTGTGGATTTTCTCCCAAAATTCTTTTATTTACATGGTTTCAATAAATTCAAATTCTTTCTTGGAATATTTTTGTTATTTCAAAAATAACTCCTTTAACTTTCAAGATTCAGTTTCCGATCGGATTAAGGATTCTGTTTTAGCTAGTTTATCTCAATTTAAATATCTTGTATCAAACTCAAGTTTGAAGTGTATACCTTTCATGGACGTTCAAAGATATGAGGCTAGTCATTTTGAAGATTATCATTGGTCAAAGGATTCATACCTATCAGATATAATTTGAAATAACCACCTCCTAGTTTTTCTTATGATTCTTATAATGTTAATCATTTTCTTCATCACATCAGATACCCTCTTGAGTGTTAGTGAATGCTTAAGTTATATGATGAGTCAAATTCCTCTATCTAATATACATGCTTACACATTGTATTTTGATTGGTTTCATGTATTTTCTATACTGACATTCCTTTTTAATTATTTCAATGATTGTGATGCTAGTTCAGTTTGTCACCAATTACAAAGTAATGGTATATTACATTCAACATATGAGGAATATGCTTCTATTGTTCAAAAAATTTGCAAAGCTATTCAAACTGATCTATTTTAATTTATTGTCCACTAACCGAGAATCTTATGGCTTAATCGGTCCATCTAATCATAATACTGGTTCTAACAATTATCATTCAACTAGTCATTTTCCCACTAGTATGTATGATGATAGTTGTTTTACATTAACTAATCCTTTTGGTTTATCATATCACGACTCAGATGCTTGTCAAATAGTTGAGGCACTTCAACCTTTGCTGATGGTTATGTCAGGTCCTCACTATCTTAACAAGCCTTCTGAATACAATTAGATTCATTGTCCCTTTCAATATTCTCATCCTGATTCCATGCCATTAATTGAAAAATTATATTCTCAAGTATTTTAGGGTTTTCAATAGGATTATTTTGAATTTCATGGCCCAATCTATGATTGCCTAGAAGCATCTTACTTAGTAAGCCCTTTCGCTAGAAGAAAGTATCAATCTTTTTGGATGTTTGCTAAGCAAGACAACACAAATGAAGATACATTCACAAGAATTTTTTCAGAAGTTTGTTTTGAATGTGGTTCTAATAAAAAAGTTAAGCTAGCAAGTTGGTTAAGGTTTGTTATTATGGCACATCTCTTTGAATCTAACAAAGACCTTCTATCTTTTGTACAAGTTGTTCAAGTTCTTATCTTCTCTTTTGCACATTATTATATATTGGTTTTAATCTCTCTTATCTTTGTGTTTGTAGGTTGGGAGAATTTATGGTGGTTACACTGGAAATTTCATTACACTTAGACCTAAATTTCTAGCCAATTAGGTAAGGAGTAGGTCTAGTTGCATTCTAGTTTCATTTTCACCCATCTTGCAAAAGCTCTCCGTCTAGTCTTTGCATTTATTTTGTTTTCTTATTTTTTGTTCGCATGTTTCCTTTTAGTTTAGTTTCCATTTACTTTTCTTTTTCATCTAGTTTCATTTTTTTTTATTATTTCTTTTCTTCCATGTTTGGTTTAATAATACTTTGCGTGAAATATTCTTTTGTTTGGCTCGAACGACAATGTGGAAAAACCTGAAAAGGGCAGTTGTGATGATGAAAAATACTTGGCTAATCTATTATCCTCTTCTCTATTTTAGTTTATATATATTTAAAGTCAACGATGTCTAGACAAAAAAAATGATTCGTTCCAGATAGAAACCCTTTGTCCAAACTACAAAGCTCGTACCTTTATCAGGATCTTCATTCTGGATCAGCCTTGTATTGAATGGTGTTTCGACCTGTCCACTCAAATGAGTTGAGAAGGGAAAGGTATATCTTTCAAATCCCTTAAACAAGGAACAATCTCTCTTGCACCCATGCTACAAATTTTTAATAAATTCCTCAAGCGTATCTTTCAAATAAAAATAAAGGGTGAAGAAGGGAAAGGCTTCCTATGCAGAGAGGTGAAGTAAGTAACTTCGCTGAGATACTGAACAAGCTTGCTAGCAGCAAAGCGATGCTTGTGTTTCCTTGAGGTGACTCCACCGAGGATCTAAACAGGCTTGTTGGTAGTAGAGAAATTCTAGGGAATGTGCTTAATATGATTATCAAAAGCTCAATATACTTATTATCCTTCTCTCCTATAGAAAAATTTGAGGTATGACTAGTCTTATGTTGATGTGTTTCAAGTTGAACAAGGAATATAAGAGATTATATCTTAAATCAGGATAAGTGGTAAATTTGGGGCAATCCACATGGTGAGACAATACTTCCTAAAAGAATAAGATGTTGCATTTAAGGGTAAAACCCTAAACAAAGAAGTTGGATTTCTACTAGTGAGTTTCCAAGTGTTGACGTTACGATCAACACCCTCCAAAATTTTTCCTATTTTTAAATTTTGGAGCTTATTGAGAATCTTACGATCTATCGTCACATGGTCACTTCATGGTTGGTCAATTTTTTGTGTTCAAGTCATCTTATTATAATATTCTAAGTGTCAAAGTCACTTGTCTACACATGCTTAGTCCTCTATGAATTCATAAGCGCACTTCTTTTATGCAAGCTTGAACGATCATAACAAAATCCATCAATACAGTTCTTATGCAATGTCCAAATCATGTCAAAAGTCAATGTGCACTTTCCATTAACAATCTCCCTCACGTTGGTTGCAATTATACTTCTATTTCGGTGATTTTTCCCATTTGTCGCTTTTGCACAACTTTTCTTTCACAAGTGTCGCTTTCACTTTTGCAATTCTTGTTTTTGGTTGCTTTCACCTTAAAAAGTGTTTTTTTCCTCTAATATTCATTGTGGCATGTGTTTCTTTCACTTTATTAAGCTTTTGCAAGTGTGGTTTTCGCGTTTTCCTACTAGCAGTGTGACTTTTAGTTGTTTTCACTCTTGAATGTGTCGCACCTTTGCATATCACTAGAGGTAGTTATAGCACTCCCTTCTGCATTATATGGTCCTGTATATTAGGAGAATATGTGATAGACACATTATTACATCTTGGCACACTTCTTGATAAAATTCGACATTGTTGTCACAACTTGTGCTCTAAGTGTCGCAATGTGTCATCTTAACTATCACACTTTGAAATAGGTGTTTCTTTTTTGTCGTTTCAAGGTGTGATTACTATTCATGAGTCCTATGCATTCCCCTAGATTGTATTTATGGAATTCATGTGTGTGATCCATGTTTGAGATTTGTTTGAATGCTTTTCCCTCTTTCACTCTACTGGTCCCACACTTAGCTATTGTGGAGCTCTTCTTGGTTCTACTTCCCAGTGTGAATTATGAAAGCTTCGATAATTCACCAGATGATGAGAGTTACCTATTAATGAGTCTTGTTGATTATATCTCTCCTTCTTAGGCTTGTGCACTTAGTCCTCTTCAAGTTCAGAACCTTCAAAGCATAGTCACCTAACCCTTTTTTCTTGCACTGACTCATCACACTGAGTTTAGAGAAAATATACCTTGTATAACACATGAATCATTTCTAGTGGCCCTCTAAAAAATCAAACTACGCCATATAAGGTCTCTTCCCTCTCACAGTGCATTAAGCCTCTCCTAGGGAAAAGTGACTTCCCTTATGTTTCTTTCCTTAGCCAACTACACAATCTCCCCTTCTAGTGATCTCTCTTGGGCGTAGAGTGCATCTCTAGTGAAAAGTAAACAATTATTGAAGAAAACTACACCTAACATAAGGATATCCCTTTATGAGCACACTTTTTGAAAAAAATGATCACATGTTCACACTTCTGGAAAACAAGGACCATCTTAGCACACTTCTAGAAAACAAGAACCATATGAGCCCACTTCTGGAAAATAAGGACCCTATAAGCGCACTTCTAGAAAACAAGGATCACCTGAGTGCACTTATGGAAAACAAGGATCCTCTGTCCTTTCCAGAGTGCACGATGCACTCTTAATCAATAGTGTGTCCCTCCTTGTCTCTTGTGACTATTCCCTATGCCCAAGCAATTTCTCTCTCTCTCCCTAACCACATGGCATAGTTTTAGTCCACTGCAAGGACTCCCTTAGTCAATATGAAGCTCAACT
Source organism: Pinus taeda (assembly GCA_000404065.3). Lineage (NCBI taxonomy): Eukaryota > Viridiplantae > Streptophyta > Pinopsida > Pinales > Pinaceae > Pinus > Pinus taeda. The sequence continues at coordinate 32,749 of APFE030592008.1, read as the reverse complement.
ATGCTAACTATTTCCTTCTCCTTTGAGCCTAGCGCATGATGCAATATTAATTAGCAAGATCATCAAACTGTCTCTTTCACTTTCCCACTGCATCAGACCTTGAAGAACTCTTCCTCATAGTGCGTGGTGCAATATTAGTAAACAATGGTGCCTTCCTCAACCACTATTAAGCTCAACTGCACTCTCCTCATCGAGCCCTTCATTCTCAAATCCTTTCACAGGCCTTCACAAGCATCTTCTTCCATGAGAAAAGTAGAGATGAGACAGATGATTTCAAGAATGATTTTTCCTTGCCATGAGTAATATTCATTGGTAAGTGTACGTCATCAACAAGGTAGGGTGATGCTCAAGGAAGATAATAAGTAGAAGAAATAAGGAAGCACTTGTGCAGAATAAGTAGAAAGAAGAACTACCATGAAGACATGAAGCAAATCTTGGAGCATGACATAATGAAGAAATTACATAATAACTCAACAGGTCCCGATGTTGATTCAAGAACCTTTGGAGGGTGAAAATGAAGAAAAAATAGATCTTTCATGAAGATGAAGTGTTGATCAAATCTATCATGAAGAAGTCCAAGACATAGTAGAAAGAGAGCAACTTGGCATTGCCACATCATCATGAAGCTCCATGTCATCATTGTCAAGTTGTGACTTGTACCAATGTCATGTGTGTTTGTGTGTCTTGCCAAAACATTTGTGGATGTAATGATGTAATTATCAAAAGGAAAATGACAAAATATAATGTGTGGAAGTCCAAGAGTCACATGTGCAAAAATGAGTCAAATAGAAGCTCAAAGGTCATTTAGGAGTCCAAGAGTCATGAGGGTAGCTCAAGAGTCATAAGGGGAGATGAAAGGTCATCCTTCTTGTTATAAATACAACCTCATAATTCAAGAAAAGGGATTTTAGAGGCTTAGGCTTTGGAGATATAGCTTTGGATTCTATAGCTTGACATAGGAGAGAAAATCATTCATTGGAGAAGTAAGAAGTGACTTAATGTCCCACTATTGGAACTAGTGTCTCATCATTGTAACTGCGTACTTGGTTATTTCACATAATAATCAGAAGCTCAATGAGCCAAAACTCGTTCATGCATGTATCATGAATGTTGTAAGACTATTATTTTTATGTTTGTGGTATATGTTATGTTCATATGTACTAAAAAAATTGAACTACTTCATTTGCTTTGGTGTTTATCTTGTTGAATGTGTGTTGTATTTGTTTTAATGGTTTTTGTGACTATGTGAACTATTTCACTAGATAGTTAATGAATATTTTCTTGCTCTCATGTGTATCTCTTAGGTTAGTGCTATTACTTCCTTTTAGAGACTCACTCCAGTCTCCCCTCTCGTGAAGTTCTCTTTTTACACATTGTAATTGGTGTTTCATTGTGTCAACTTACTTTCCGATTTATGTGTGTAATCTCTTATGTTATTCATTGTAGCCAAAGAAAACATTAGAGTGATGGTGGATGGGTCAATACTCCGGATCAGGCTCCTACTCCAAATGGTGTGAGGTCAAATTGGCACTTCACATAGGGGAGACCCCCCATATTTTGGTAGATTTCTAGCACCGTCAACATAATGACCAAGCTTTATGACGTTGAATTCCCCACTGCCACACTTATAATTCTGTGTTTCCCCTTCAAAAACACCTACAAGAAATTTTCTCTATATATTTGATAATTGAAGGCATATTGAAGCTCCCCTATATACAGATTTCATTTAAGTAAGCACATATATTCAAGCAGATACATTTTGTGTTCAGTAGAGATTTTTCAAATATATAATCATTTATGCATCTCTGGATTCCTTAGAAAATGTAAATAGGAAATGTGTGATATTCCTTGTAGCTCGACCTCCAGTCATGTAAACAAGCTTCGATAGATGTGGAATTCCAATCTATGAGTACATTCAAGACATTCATCACACCAAAACAAATTGAAATTGCAAATGGACATTTGAGGAAAAGGTGAACCATGTCCTCAATCTCATTCTGGCACAAAACACATCTTCCAAACCCAATGAACCGACGCCTACATAGATTATCCCAAGTTAAAATTTTATTTTTCCATGCCAGCCTCCCAAATCATTTAAGATTTTGTGGAAGGTTACATTTCCATATTTTACTAAACCATCCTCTAGATGCACAATGTTGGTGAGCATACATGATATACCTATATGCATCAATAACTATGATCAGTCCCTGCACATATTTCACATCCCATACAAAGATATTGTCCTTCTCAATCAAAGTGATACTTGCTAGGTATAAATTACTAATATACCTATGTAATATCACAAATATTAATTTTAATAATTTTCTCAATATTTTGCTTAAGAGAAATATTTTTCGTAAATTTGATAAACAAATTTCATAGATTTAACCATAAAATTGGTGTCATACAAGGAAATATAAATTGCAACTAAAGAATAGGAAATCAACACACGCAGGGAATATCAACTTTATTTATATTAATAAAAAAAACGATTTTATAAATTTGGAGGATAACTGAGATGGGATCCTCCAACTGAATATGGTGTTAGGATATATTAGCACAACACTGAATCCGGCCTCCTAAAGAACTACAACCAATAAATGATCCTGTGAATTCTGAAAGAATTCACTAGTGTATGAGGTGGGTTTTCATCCACTCTCACTAAATCACCCAAGGGTTTCCATCCTGGGGCTATCTGTCTTGAGAACCAAGTTCTCAAAACCTATCACAAAGACAATGCACAAATCCAATATGTCCCAAATGATTTGTTCCTCTTCGTCTTAAAGGCCTAATAGATAGATCTCCAATATTCTAGAAGTATTTTATTTTATTATTTTATTATTATTCTAGAATATCCTCCTTGACTGCATGTTAAGTGACTTTTAATTTATATATATTTTACTTAAGTCGCTTTTGGCCTTTTCCCCTTAATTAATATTTTCCCTTTTCTTTTATTTAATTAAGTGACTAGTAAAAGTCACTTTTAATCCGGGAAAATGGTAAATTGTCCACCATACTTTCTTTGGCCATTGGAAGTCACTTCTTAGCATCCCATCTTGTATATCTTCTCGTTCCAGTTCCAACGAGCTATTATACTAAAGTGTTCCATCAAATATTCCTCCCAGAATTCCACCTTATGCGTAATTAATTAAGTTATGCTCAATAATAACCGCTTTTTATGGGAATTATCTTAATGCAATGGAACCAAAAAAAGTTGCGCAGAACATATCTTGATGATGGAATATTCCAAGAAAATGTCGTTTATCCCCATAAAACTCCTCAAAACCCCTTTGGGATCCCTGATTACGTAATCCTACTCCTGTGACCTAGCCATCATGTACCATGTAAATCCATCTTGGTTGTATTATAGAGGAAACTAAAAATGAGGCCATTACAAGTCCTCTAGCCCCAAGATTTCTTACCCTCAAGTAATATGTACCTGTCCACTATAGGGGTATATACACACTAATACCAAGATCCCATATGAACCATTGGGTCACATCATGACTCTATACTAAACATATATGAATGGATCCCTCGATACTTGGATTCCAAACAAGCCTCAAACTCAATATGTCATTAATGGATCCTAATGCCACCATTTCCAATCATCATCGCCCATGCTTAAGGGGTCTGGATATACTATGTCCTTGGAAACACATATCCCCTCAAGTATCCCTGCATCAATAAGATACCAACTCATAACCTCCCTCTAATCCATCCCATGGGAAATATCAAATGTTTGAACGCCGGTACATGGAACAAGTCTATCATTCCAATTCTACTCCACGTTCCACCAATGTTGCTCTCCTTGGCCAAGTAATAAGGGTGAATCTTCCCCTTCTCCTCCAATGTATAAAGGTGAGATGTAAGCTCTATCTATGTACCCTTGAAGAGGGATACTCTCCAACTCTAGAATATACTCCACTAATTTCCTAGCTAGGGATGTTAATTGTTCCCCAGTGTTATAAAGTTGGCCCATGACCTGTCATATGCCATAAAATCTCATCAAGTGTACTAATATCCTATAAGATAGTGCCTTAGAGTGACTTAATCTACTTCTTCATTGTTGTAATATTTGTCTTAATACACTCTATCTCCTCCTAGCGACTAACCTCTAAAAGTATTGCAGCCTTGTTGGATGCATTTGCATCAATCTATTCATTGTCAATGGATGGCCCTAAATATGGTTACTCATCCTCCTTCATCATGGGCTCAACATGAGCCTCTAACCACTTGTCCTTAGATATCTCATCATGCATAACATCCTCATCCAACTCATTCTCCTTTAAGTAGACTTCTTTTTGTTGGATCGCCACTGGTAGCTCATCACTCTGAATTCCTCCCCTTCGGTCTTATTCACTCATGGTGATAATTTTTTGTTCATAATACCCATCAATTAGGCATGGATGCATACCATGGTTCTTGTCAACATCTCCACTCACCTACTCATGGTCCTCAAGGGTATTCATGTTAGAATCAATGGACTCAACTATAGAAGAATCCTCATCAAAAGGGTTAGATGGAATCTCCTCCTGATCTACCTTTGTCATCTCTGATATGTCACTAAAGCATGAGTGGCTAGCTCCCAATATTCCTTGCTGATGAAGAAAATACCCTTCCTCCTTAACTCTTTCTTGTTGCATGGTCAGACACTTTCTTTCTTATCATCACCATAAATCGTCAACAACTCCTTAGTCAATTTCCTTTTGAACAATTTTATGTTCTACTTAACCAACCTTTCAACTAGTTCATAAGCATCAGGTGAGACCAACTATTCTTTCCTACAAATGGCCAACAAATTAGATTGCAACTACTTGCAAATGGAATCACGGTTTCCGATAGTTGAAGACAACATGGACTGGATGTTTGTTTTGACCGTGTCAGAATTATGTTCCTTAATGTTGAAAGAGTGTTGGAACATTTGAAGAATAAAATAATCACACTCTAGATCTAGCATGATGTTAGATGATTTGACCCTAGCCATGATTTCTAAAATCTTGAGTTTTTTTCCCAAAGGTAGGACCCGTGGTGTTATCTAAGTTCTGAAAGGTTTCTACTATCAACTGAAAGACTTCCCTCATAACATCATCATTGTAACACGGTATAGGTAAGGTTAGCCTTATAAACTTATTGAGACAAGAGGAAACAAGAATTTTGACTCCTTCACAAGGGTGATTCAAGAACTTGTGTTGTATTAGGGCAAGCATGGTTGGGTTTAGGGCCCAATTAAAGTCCTTCCAATCTGACTAGATCACTTCATAAAGTACATCTAGCTCATCTAATTTGAAAAGGCCTTTCAATGTAACCTTCATGAACTTTAGACTTGTTCCAAGTGCAAAGAGTTTGTTCTTGATTTCCTGCTCTTTCTGTAGATCCCTTAGTTGTTTTTTGTGAAGAATGACATAGACCCATTTGAAAAGGGTATATTGTTTTTTTTTTCCATTCCATATTAAAGTCCACTAATGTACTATTGTGTTGACTTAGGAGGCATTTTAAATGCTCCATTGTTTATGAATGGTAGTCTCTCCTCATCAATAATTTAGCAAGAAATGCACAAATATATCAATAACTCATCATCAAACTTATGACCCTACTAGGCTCAGGGAAATTATACAACTACAACACTTCAATGTGCTCGGTACAACAATATACTCACTCATACGATTCACCCTCGATATTACATGGTTTTAGCAATTATGCAAAGCATCAATATGAGTATACAACCAAGCTCTACAAATAACATCAAACCCTCTCAAAAATCCATTCTCATCAAGGTACTAATATTAGTGGCATATAGACATTATAGATATTTATATAATAAGATACATGTCATCACTACATACCAGAAGTCTCAACTATACATAAACATGATGTTTTTAAATTCTGCCACATCGACAATAGACTCTCGTTGGCATGCCTGGCTCAACATACCCTTTATTAAAAAGTCTTCCCAAATTGAGCAACATCAAATACACTTACATATCAAGGATTAATAATACCATGATGATATGGGGCTCAAGACCACAATAAATACATGTTCAACAATGTACCATTGAAGACCTCAGCAACATTCACTATAACAAACAACACTCAGATCAACAATAAGCATTAACAACATGATAAATAATGTGTTATATGACTCTTCCCAAATCGAGAAACATCAAATACACTTACATATCAAGGATTAATAATACCATGACGATATGGGGCTCAAGACCACAACAAATACATGTTCAACAATGTACCATTCAAGACCTCAACAACAATCACTATTACAAACAACACTCATATCAACAATAAGCATTAACAACATGATACATAATGTGTTATATGACATACTATGAGTAATACATTGTTTCCACTGCTTCAATACCCAACCATCAATCTCTATCTCCTTCCTTGCACACTGGTAATTTTGATCTCTGTCCAAATGCACCTCTTTATTGCAACTACAGGTATTCAAAACACATACTGTCTCATCAATTTCTACAACAATAGGTGTCAATGTTCCGATAAAAAACGTTGCCTCAAACTATGTCATGCATTCAACATTTTCTTTGCTATAGATACACAATAGTGGCTTTGATAATTGGCTTAATAGTAAGCAAATGCAAAAGATCAAAACACTCTTAAACAACTCCAAGAATCACACTATGGCATAATGTTGTCTATCCCTATGGATGGGTATAGGGAATACACACATTGTCTCCACCTTCAATCTCTGCAAAAGAAACACTACTCAAACTTTTAGTAGTATACACCTAGTCTGCTTTGGCTTCTAGAACTTCCAGCCCAATGTAATTACTCTAATCTCGGGAAATAATTCCAATTTGGCAGAGGTGAAATCTCCCCTTGATTTTTCTGAGTTTGGGTTGAAGGTTCAATGTAAAATTTCATAAAATAGTTCATAAACACTCTGCCATAGGTTAATTTATTTAAGGATATTACACAGAGGACCAAGATGCTCTTAACAATGATTCAAGCCAACAATGCATTATTCATATATAATTCAAAGATTATAAAGATCACTGTGAGAGAAAATGAGGAGATATATGGCAGATTTGAATATAATGATACAGACCTATATATTGATACAAGGTCTGTGTATAGGGAAAATAAGTAACCTTTATACGCTCCAGCGTGAGGACAATGAGGATCTTGACCACTAAATATCCTCAAATACAACAACATGACATACCATAAGAGGAACTTCAACAACACTGGAACTTGTGTGTCCTTAATGCTTATATACATGCACATGAATGAATGCCATAGCCTCACTAGCAGTCCGTCAAGTGTTTTTGAATATGCCTAGAAATGATATACAGGTACAACCTATCATTCTAGCAGAGAAAATTAAAAAGTGATAATGTGTGGCCTAGATGGTCCATCTATCTCCTGCGCAGTAATATTTCCGCCAGGGATGGGAGAGATAACATGTTCAACCAATAAGAGAGAAAGTTTAGTCTTGGTTCTGTTAATACCAACAATGGAGACACGACTCAAACTCCAAGAATATACACAAGGGTAGCTCGACCTCTTCCTTCAATAATAAACCCAAGAATCTCAACCCTTTTTTAATGGAAATTACCCAAATCAAACTCCAAGAATATACACAAAGGTAGCTCGACCTCTTCCTTCAATAATAAACCCAAGCATCTCGAGCCCGTTTTTACTAGACATGACCCCAATAAGAGATTTATATGACCAACTGATAAAATAGCCAATACATGAATATTTCAACCCTCAGATACAATCCTACGCAACTCATTATTTTCTGTAGATACGACTTAGCCAACAATAAAAACTCACCCTTCAAAGGAATGTTGAAAGCAACCTTTGCAAAGTGAATATCTTGGCCTTTCAAACCATTGTAATCTTAGTCTTCTTAGGACAGGGAGCTTGTTCAGCATGGATGATAAAGAGACTTTACCCTCAACAAACCTTTAGCTCAGAAATTTGACCAAAAACCAATAAAAAACTCAGCCATACGCTACAACAAACTTTGGCCCTCATGACTTCGACCCAATAGATCACATCAATGCTCAACTTATTTCATAGAATAAATTCAGCCCTATGAGGCTAGAACTTCAACTTAGGTATCAAGAGAAAAAATTGAGCTTCATAAATGCCTTTGATGCCTTGCCAAAATGATTATTCTCAGCCTTTGCAACCAGGGAGTGGTTCAACTGTCTTGCAATTCGATTTTAATGAATATATGAACTCAATTTTTTTTAGTTGATCTTACTCATAGTCATCAATCAAAAGCATACATAGAGGCCAATATCTATTGGAGAGCCAAAATTCTTATTGTTTGGTTAAGGACTAATTCTCATCAACTCTGTTGTGAAATAGGGCGCTGGAAAAGGCCAAAAGAACTGTGGGAGGAAAGAGTATGCATTTTTTGTTCTTCGGAAAAGTGCAAATAGAAAAACATTTCATTTTAGAACGTGAGGCCTTCAAGGAAAACAAAGAAAATTATTCGGATATGCTAGCAGCTAGATCTTGGGATAATCTATTTAGCGAGGGGTTTGACGAGAAGCTGGGAGCAGTTATTTTGAAGCTTCATAGAAAAAGGGTCAGATACATCAAGCAGATGAAGAAGCAATCCACCCCATAGGCTATATTTAGCCTCGTGGATGTTAAAATAATTTCTTTCTTTCTTTCTACCTTTTTCTAGAATAGTATATGGTTTCAATGTTCAATCTTTTTGAATCTATTCTCATGACCAAAATAATTGGGTCTTTGAATAAATAATATTTACCCCTTTATTAAAATTTTGCTATAAAATAATTTGGCCAAGCAATTACTTTTGAATAAATAATTTGGCCAAAATGATATTTGCCCCTCTTTTATAAAAAAATGTTTTGTAATATAAATTAGATATTACAATGAATTTGGGATTTTTTATGAAATATTATATGACTCTTTAATATCACCTATAAATAAAAAACCAGAGAATTTCATAATAATAAGCCAACTAGGGTGGCTTTAGAGAACCACCAAAATTGATGAGATTCTAGCTAGGGTGATTATGGAGGATTACCAAATACTAATTTCTCCTAAACCATCAATATTCTTTGAAGTTGTTCTAAAACAAACCCTCGGGTTGGTAGGATGCACATCTCTAATACCACTGTAATACCCTGATTATTGATTTTAACATTTTTCCAAGGATTTTTTTTAAGAGAAATATTGATGTGAATTTGATAAACAAATTTCATAGATTGGACCATTTAATCAACAAAAAATAAGAAAATATAAACTACAATTGAAGAATAGACAATCAACACATGCAATAAATCTCAGTTTTATTTATATTAATATAAAAAATGATTTTACAAATTCGGAAGATAACTGAGATGGGATCCTCCAATTGAAACTGGCCTTGGGATATACCCGTTCCATCACTGGACCTGGCCTCCCAAAATAGAACTACAACCAATAAGAACTCCTATGAATTTTAAATTAATTCACCAATGGACAAGGTGGGTTTTCATCCACTCTCACCAAAACACCCAAGGGATGTTGTCCTGGGGCTACCTGAATCTTGAGAACCAAGTTCTCAAAACCTCTCATAAGGACAATGCACAAATCCAAGATGCCCCAAATGTTCTCTTCCTTCTCCTTTTAAAGTACTGATAGATAGATCTCCAATCGTCTAGAAGTATTTTATTTTATTATTATTCTAGAAACTCCTCCTTGACTTAATGTTAAGTGAATTTTAATTTATTTCTATTTTACTTAAGTTGCTTTTGGCCTTTTCCTATTAACTAATCTTTTCCATTTTCTTTTATTTAAGTATGTGACTAATTAAAGTCAATTTGAATCCGGGAAAATGGTAAATCTTTCATGATACTTTCTTTAGCCACCAGAATTCACTTCTTAGATCTCATCCTATAGATCTTTTCATTCTAGTTCCAACAAGTTAATATACTAAAGTGTTCCATCAAATATTCCTCCCAGAATACCACCTTAAGCATAATTAATTAAGTTATGCTCGATAATAACCTCATTTTATGGGAATTATTAGAATGCAACAAAACCAAAAACAAGTTGTAGGAAATTGATCATAATGATGGAATATGCTAAGAGAATGTCGTCGGACCCCATAAAACTCCTCAAAAACCCCCCAAGGCCAGGGAAAATTTTAAGGATGGAAAATTATTTTGAAGTTTAAAAACATTGGCGAATCTCACTAGTTGCTAATATGCAAACTATAAATTGTTTATTGATGTAGTTGCAAAATTATTCAAAATTTATAATGATTTTATATATACTCTCTATATAATGTTGGCGAGTTTTAGGGTAAAATAATTTTGTATGTAAAATTTGGGCTAATCATTTTTATAAAATAATGGAAAATGGTGAATCCTTTTTTTGGAAAAATCAAGGAAAATTAGCCCAACTGCGAATATTAGCCCCTGAAATTTTCCATGCCCAGGACCCTTGATGACATAATCCTACTCCTATGACCTGGCCATCATGTGCCAATGATGGAAATCCATCATGGATGTACCATAGAGGAAACTGAAAATAGGGACATCACAACTTGACCCATGATTCAACCAATGCACCATATAAACCTAAATCCCAAGAGTTAATCTTAGAAGGACATATAGAGTTGGTATCATGAGGATCTTGTATATGATTTAAGAAATAAAAACCTATATTATGTATGTACCTGATAAGTATGATTGGCAGAGTATGTTTTCCAACAAATCCTCTAATATGATCCAAGCCAATATCCACCAAATTGCATGAACCAATCTCCTAGCTCAAATTCCAAATCAATCGTTATTTCACATTCATTAGACTATTCCATATAAATGAAATAGAGCATGGAGATTGGACCCCATCCTTTAATCATTTTCGGACAAACTGATTTTTAAGGTATTTCTCCTTTATAATCCTTTGTCGTATTCCATCACCATTTAGAGCACGCCTGTTGGTTCTCGGATTGCCATGGTAACTGACAACAACCTGAGAAGATTCACAGAGGATTCCAAGAATCCTCTTGCTCTAGGAGACAAGGGATATCCTCCCTTTAACCACGGAGGGTATTCCCTGGGTAATGCTAATTAAATAAATTTTCTTTAAAAGACAAATGAGTTTTGTCAAATTAATGATAATGAGTGATTTATACATGAAATAGGGTTTTTAGGGAAAGAAATGTGGTAGGCACATAATACATGGAACTTATTAAAAATATATATCATTTATGACTAAATGAGATTTAAATTAATATATCATAACTCACACACACAATATTAGGGTTAGTACAAATTAAAATCTAAACTAAAAGAAAAATAAGAAAATGAAAACAAATTGACTTAAATACATATAATTGACATGTGTAGTTAAAGCAATATGATATCCAGTATCCATATTAATTTATCCTGCACAACAATTAGAAAATTTGATTTATTTATTTTTAATAATAAATATTGGAGAAAAATTATACCAAATTAATTTGTGAAAGATTGAGAATCTGATCAATTCAAAGTATTCCAATCATTTACATTTGCCAGTGAATTAATTATAATGAAGAAAATAATAAAATATAAAAGAAAAAGAAATAAATTAAAATAATTGGTTTTTACTATCATCCAATTTTAATGTGCAAATAATCCCTAGATATAATGTATCATTAGAGTTTCATTCTGCAACAAATAAATTCAAATATGATTTAAAAAAATCCTTAAATATCGAGTATTCAAAGCATTTAAATAATTTATGCATTCAATACTATTGTATAATCAAGTTATATCAATAATATGTACAATGAACTAGTAAATAAAACCTCACATAAAAAGAGAAGAAAGGAATAAACTAATCATGATATTATCAAATAGAAAACTTCACAGACACAATGAGCAACACCACTGTAGCAAGTATATTATGGTCAAACAAAATAATAAGTCTTCATCTCCATCCCACCATCCTTCAAATTTCCCAAAAAAATTCCTGAAAGAAACCCTTACGTTCCATTTTATATTTCTGAGAATTTGTTTCCCATTTAGTTTTCATAACTTCCCGAATAAAATTACATTAATAATAATAATAATCTTGCCTAAATAAAATATATATTCTATCTCTTTAATTAACTTCTACTCAAATCTTTCACATTAAAAAGTCTTTAAATAATCTTTCCTCCAGAGAGAAAAGTAGAATTAGTCCTTCAATATAAAACATAATGATGAATAAAATAAAAATATAAACTCACCCTTCATAATGTTCTCCTCGTAATATTGTCTCACATACCTTTATTAAATGAGATTTGATTTTAACGTTAGGTAAGACCTAGTAATTTTTTTCCAATTATATACAACATTAGGTTATAAAATATGTATTTAACATGAATATATTTTCCAGATCTCTTTATGTTGCATAAAATCCAGAATATTGATTATCCATTAATTTTTAAATTGTTTTTTCTTTAAAACGTCAAATGCTTGCATTTCTATCAAATCTATTATTAGACCAATGATCCATTAGATTTTTAATATGTACAAATAGTATAGATTTGATAGAAGAAATGAATTAGATTTAATACAATAATGATTTTTTTAAGCTATAATGTCTAATGCGGGGTTGCCATAAATTTTGACATGAAGATTCAAGCAAACAATTTTTAATCATAGAACATACGAGGAAATCATATGGTGAGGGAGGCACAAGGCAAAACCAATAGAAAGAACAAAGTTCTCATTGAGGCCAAATTCGGTAATAGAAATGCCATAAACTCTTAACCAATAGTGCCCATCCAAAATTTTCAACATCCTTTATACCCCATCCTTCGTCCTCAATCCTCATAGAAATATCCTCCAACTGAACAAGACGTATTTGTTTTACATCATCATAACCTACCCATATCAATTTGGAGATATATGGATTAACCCACCTAATAATATTTTTGGGCATTAGATATAAATACATCCAATATACCACAATACTCTGGAAGATGGAATGCACAAGGATCATCCTTCCCCCAAGTGTCAACCATTTATGTGCTTAGGGTGACAATCTTCGCTCAAATTTTTCAATTAACCAGTTCCAATATTTTATGCCATAGTTATTTGATTTTAGGTGCAAACCAAGGTATTTGAATCCACCATCCAATAGGACCATCTCCACAACAAATAAGTTAGCAATCTTTGAAACCATGACTTCATTTGGCACTGGTGCAATCAAAAGTGATTTATTTTTACTCATATAAAATCCTGAAGCATCACCAAATGCGTAGATAATCAGATGTATGATTGTCCATTCTCCACTGGAAACCTTCCCTATAATAAGTACATCGTCCACAAATATAAGATGAGTTATGGAAATGTTTTCGAGATCATAAACCCAGAAAATGACCCCACGGAATGTGTCGGTATGATTATTCTACTCATCCCATTAATAACTAGTAAAAATAAGAGTGGAGAAAGTGAACATCCCTATCTTAATCCCCTAGATACCTTGAAAAAAAAAAAGGTACCCCATTAATTAAAACAACAAAAATCATAAAGGTAATGCAAGCCATAATACAAGCGATGATGCTCACAAAAATACCATTTTTTTCAAAACCATCCATAAATAACCCTAATATACACAATTTTATGCCTTGATCAAATCTAATTTCAATAGTACGGAATCCTTCTTTTCAACCTTCATAGAATGCATACACTCTTGTGCTATAGCCACTGCATCTTGGATTTGCTAGTGTTTTAAGAACCCAAATTTTTTTGGGACAATATATTTTGACAAATTATTTTTTAACTGGGAAGCAATGATCTTCAATATCATTTTATACACAATATTGCAAAGTGAAATAGGCTTGTTGACCACTAGAGTGGCATCTGATGATTATATGAAGGCTCCATGCCCAAGGATGATCTAGAGGATAGTTGTCCCATCATAAATCATCAATCAACAGAGTTTTTTAACCCTACTTCTATCTTCCCATAATCTTTCTTGTACCCTGATTCCACACCCTGTGGGGAATTGTAATAACTGATACTAGTAATGATGAGTTTTTGACTCTGTAATAGGCCTAGGATGTTGGGACTCAATCAACAAATGAGTACACCTTGGAGTGTTTTTTATATATGGTTAATTATCCCTTCCTTTTCAAAGGCGGATAATTTTCTAGGTTTTTTCACTCACTTTTTACCCCAAAGCCGGGGTGAGAGTTTGAAGGCTCAGCCCCTAACACATATTAGTGTCTAGAGTCGATATATATTACTATACTAGATCACACAAAAAATTTCGTGGAATTTGGTTAGGTCTAGGTAGTCATTTTTTAATTTAGATTTCCCGTAGGTCAAAAATTGCAAATAAAATTATATTTAAATTGTAATAAGTGTAGTCTAGAGAAGTTGTATGGAATATGAGTAATCAAAATTACACTTCTCACCCTCAACTTTCTACCATGACACACTTTGAGATGTTAAAATGTGTTTTTAACCCTCAAAACCCATTTTTCCTAAGTTTAGCGGGAAATTTGGCAATTAATTAAGTGAGAAATTAAATAAATGGAGAAAAATAAATATCCACACATGCTAAATGTTGTGAAAATGAGGTGGAAAATTATGGGGGAGTCAAAGTGAAGTCCCAAGGTGATGTGGACTCCTAAAATCAAGGAAATGACACGTGCTCAAGTAAAATCGAATTTCTGGCATTAAATGAGAAAGTTGCTTACTTGGAAATTCGAATTTGGGAAGTTAATGCACATCTGGAAGGATTTGGGAGAATATTTGGTGGAGATTTTTTGTGGGAAATTGTTCCCACATGGGTTACCACCCATATACACTTGTCATTCTATCATAAAATTCGAATTTGGCACATAAGGGAAGAATAAAATGATGTCCACTTGCGAAAATTTGATTTTTACACTTGGCATTGGAGCTCCATTCAACAAATTCAAATTTCTCTTTGGAATTGTCACCTCATGCCACTTGTTTAATCACTTTTACATTGGGATTGGCTCCAATGCCATTTTTCATTTTCATTTTTCATTTGGATTTGCTCCCAACTCTCTATATAATAAAGCCACAGGCTTTCATTTTGCAATCATAGAACGAGCTATTGGGCTTACGGAGACTCTGCTGGATTTTGTATTCATCTTTCATATATTAAAAGAGACTTTGGGGTACTATTGTGTTGGTGTTCTCCTTCCATTTCTTGAGGTGATGTTATTTCAATTGTTGCGCTTTACATTCTACATGTATGTTGGATTAGGCTAGTTATCATTTTGCCACTTGTTTGGATTAACATATGCAAGCTATCCTGTATGGTTTCTGGGTTAGAGAAATAATCTAGGAAGAGGAGCACTAGAAGATTTTTGGTGGAATCTCTAGCCTTCTCCTCCATTGTATAATCTAATCCCTTATGATTGTTGACATCTTTTTTCAAGTGTGTAGAGATCTTTAGATTTGGTGGAATGATTTACTTAGGCGTGGGGTAGCTCTCCAATAGACGAATTAACTCCCAAGATCAATAATATAAGGACGCAATCTGTTTACCTCAAGGATCTCATCAAACAATTTTGAAAGAGGGAGTTTCCTTTCTTCTAGCCTACTAAGATCACATAAATTTAAATTAAATATTTTTCTTGATCAATATCTTGTGTTTTTGAGGATTTTATTTGCTTCCTATTGCATTGTTTTAACTAGACAAGTATGGAGTTCTACTTCCGTGTCTTGATCTAGTTCTTGTACACTAATTGTAGATTATCATTTTGACTATTTCATGCCATCTTTATCTCCATTTGAGGATTTCTTTGCTTTCAATTTTTGAAGCATTCTACTTTTGTTTTAAGCAAAATACATTTTCATTTCTTAAAGAGTAAATACTTGGAAGGCACTGGTTGTTTATGTATTTCATGCTTTTCTTATGATGGTTATTGCTCATATCAGTTTTTGCCTATAAATCTTAGAGAAATAATTTGTTTAACTCTAACAATTCTCCTAGAAACTCACATCTCTTTAACTTAAATTTTCATTAGGGACCACCCCCTTTAGCTAACCTAGGAGATAGCTCAAACATAGAGAGTCGGGATTAGTGTGACAACCCCTTCTCTTAGTTCCCTGCCACCAGCCACACCTTGTGGGGTTGAAGGCTTTTCTCACTGACTTGTAGGTAGGTGTAGGCGGCAGGGTCAACAAGGCCTATAATCCATAAATGTAGTAGGAATAGAGACTTTTGAAATCAAAGTAATGAAAGTTGAATTTACCACACCAAATATTGAATAAGAGATCCTTGACGACTCCACCATAAGTAGCAAATCCTTCCCCATGATGTCCAGAAAGTCTAGAAATAATTCCACAAACCACTGGATCGTGCCAAGACTTTTGTCCCTAGAAAATGACTTTAAAATACTATCCAATTCATTATATGATATTTGCCTACATACATTTTAATTTTCATTGTCATCAAACATTGTTGGATATGTTTGGATGACCCTTAGTTGATTTTCAATATCCGCCTCCTTCCTAGCACAAAATAGTTGTCCGAAAAAAAGAACAACCTCATTATGAAGTTTTGTTAGTGAGGAAATGCTCCTACCCTTGACATCCTTTACTCCCAAATAATATTTTCTCTTTTCCTTAATTGTGATGCATATCCATGATTTTTTTATTTTTTTTATCACCCCCTTTGATCCAAATGGTGTAGATTTTAAGTCATCATTCCTCCTCTTTTTGTTTTAAAAGCAACGTCTTTCGCCTTTCAAGATCAAGGGCCAAATGTTTCTAGGCATCAAAAAAGAAATTGTGATCCGATGGATAAGATTTCTCGAAGAGTTTTTTCAATCTCGATTAATTCTTTATTATTATTCCAACTTTTTTCCCTTCCCATTTCTATACCACCATCTTAAGATCAATTAATTTCCTGCTAACCATATTCATCTGATGAGTATCCTATTGATAAACCTCCTTTGACTAAGTTGTTCGAACCAAATTCTCAAATTCATAGTCCTTTAACCATGAATGATGGAATTTGAAAGGAAGGCCTTTCCAATTGCATTCCCAAGTCCATTGAATAATAATAGGGCCATGATCATATAAACACGTAGGAACAACCTAGGAACGTATTGAACCCAATCTCTCCACCATGTTTTCAGGAACCATGAAATGATACAATATTTTTGCAATATCTCCCTTATCAGTGCGACCATTCCTCCAAGTAGGAATAAAAGGATATGGCATAATATCCACAAAATGGTTCGACCCAAAAAGTTCTGAAAAAGAACTACCTTGAGGGTCCATTTTACATTTAGAACCCCACATTTCCCCCAAAACCACAGTTAGATTTAAGTCACTAGCCATGATAAGAGACCCGATATTTAATAGTCCACAATAATCCAATTGATTCCAGAACTCCAGTTTGGAGTCATATGGAGCATAAACATTTCAGATGTGGATACAAGACATCAAACCCCTAGCAAAACAAGAGAGTAGAATACTTTCAAAAGTATTAAAATACAATAAATTAACAACTAGGGGATCCCACATTTCAAACAATCCCCCTAATAGTCTTTGATCATCCATTGGGAAAAAATGCCACCTCGGGTATAATTTCATGAAATAAGGTCTGGAATTCACTCCCAACATCATAATATCATGTATAAGGATGCCCAATGGTATGTGGGTGCCAATTCGATGTTGCAGGGAATTCAATTTTGGGGCACTCCCTAGAGCCCAGATACTTAGTGATAAAATCTTCATGGAGGAATGCGTTGGATGAACAATGAATCTCTAAGATCCTGTGAAGAAATTTCCCCGAGGGATGGGATAATATGTGGGTCTGAATCTTCCAAAAAAATTAAAGTTAAGCCATGAAGGTCATGACCCCAGGGCGAAACCTTTTTTGTTTACCCCTCTTTTTCTTTCTAATGGTAACATTCCTCAGTGAGTCCGGATTAATGGAAACATAATTTGATGAATAGAGAGTCGTATGAATGGTTAAAGCTTATATAACAATGTTAGGTTGAGTCTTAGGAGTTCAATATCGCTTCCAAACGAATTTATGGGAGAGATAATCCGGACCTTGCAGGAAGGCACCCAAGATCTAAAATATTGAAATGAATCTTGGAGGTGGGGGAGGTCCCCAAGATCTGAAAAATTGAAATGCCAGAAGAAAAGTGGAGAACACCCAGTAAACAAAACCACAAAAAACCTTTTTTTATTAAAACATGAAATAACTGTAAAAGCTACATTGTGGTGGATCATCTGTCCTTTTACAAAATACATCTTGTTACTTATAGCCTTTTTTGGTTACAATACCACAGGTAAATTCCATGGGTGGTTAAATACCATGGGTGAATGAATACCATGGGTGGACGTTACTTACAATACCATGGGTAAATTCCATGAGTGGATAAATACCATGGGAGGATTAATACCAAGGGTGGATGTCACTTACAATACCATGGGTGAATGAATACCATGGGTGGTTTCCACTTACAATACTATGGGTGGATGCCACTTACAATACCATGGGTAAATTCCATCAGTGACTAAATACCATGGGAGGATGAATACCAAGGGTGGATGCCACTTACAATACCATGGGTGAATGAATACCATGGGTGGATGCCATTTTCCATTCGGATCATTCCTCCCTCCTTAAGAAGAAATGGTCCTCATTACATGAAGTTCCCTCTTGAGAAGCATGCGTTGAATATGAAGAGCCACCAAAGAGAAGGGTTTTGTGTGGTTAACCCATAACCATGATAAACAGAGATACCTTGTAATGATTGTGACCAACTGTGATATTGACAGTGTGTGGCCTAACAAATGGACTTTGATGAAGTGTGGGTTTGTGGATGACACATAACCATGAAAAATGAGGATTTGAGGATACATATACCCTGTTGTGTTAACGATGATACTAACAATGTGCAGCCTAGAAAATGGACTTCGATGACAAGGATTTTGTGCGGTTGATCCATAACCATGATGTTGATTGTTGATGAAGTAGCAAGTACCTACATAGCCTAGGGTGGGAGGACACATCTCTAAAGAACCCAAGTCAGATGTTGTTATGTTGAAATTGATGAATGTGAAGCAAGTGCCTACTAAAGCGGGGTGGGAGGGCACGTCTTCAAAGGGAACCCACTCCGAATGATGCTATAGATTTAAAATGGACATAAAGCGGTAAATATAACTCAAAATATTTATTATAACATATTATTGGAAATAGAATAATCATTCCGCATCTTCCCATGTGATTGAAATCCCTATCTGGACGCTTTGGAAACTCATATTCGCGCTGCAGTCATCCCGCCATTACAAAAGTTCTGGAAAAATAATTGATTTTAAATCAACAATATCTCCCTCATCCGAACTCCGATTCGACCAATTTGGTTTTTTGAAATTGGGTGATTTTTCAAGAGGAGTTCAAATATGCAATCATTGTTCTAAAAATATACACAAAAACTGAAAAAAATTAAGTATATTTAAGTAACACGAATAAATGTTAGAAAAATATTTGCAACACAATCTGATTTTAAAATTAGCGATATCTACCTCATCTGGTTATCTGATTCCATGGGGTTTTTTTTTTTAATTATTATTAAATTTGGGTATTTCTTCACAAGGAATCTAGATCTGTTATTTGTTTTTATAAAATTTTTCACTAAAAGTTTCATATCCGATCTGCAAACTCGCTGCCAAAAAAATCCTACAAAAAAATGAAGAAAGAAAAATTCCTCTGGCTTTTTCCAAGAAAGTGCTCTATGGAGGTTGTAGCATGTGCCTGAAGTTTTTTGAATATTTATGAAAAAATTTGAAACTCAAATATGCATCAAACCCTCATTCCCATGGAATCGTAACCTAAATATGATACCACTGATCTGAATCTTGGGGGGAGGCCCCCAAGATCTAAAATATTGAAATGAATCGGGGGGGGGAAGAGGCCCCCAAGATCTAAAAAAATGAAATGCGAGAAGAAAAGTGGAGAACGCCTAGTAAACAAAACCACAATTTTTTCTATTTATTAAAACATGGAATAACTGTAAAAGCTACATTATGGTGGACCATTTGTCTTTTTACAAAATGTGACTTGTTACTTATAGCTTTTTTTTTGTTACAATAACATAGGTAAATTCCATGGGTGGTTAAATACCATGGATAAATGAATACCATGGGTGGATGCCATTTTCCATTTGGATCAAGAGATCTCCCCATTGTATGTTCCAAAATGAGTAACCGAGGACAATTGTGGTGGGGAAGAGCCATAATGTCCACCCTCAGAGTCAGAAGTAGAACCCATCAAAGGTTTACTAGAATAGGTAGAAACATAAGTGCCTAGGCATGACTGCAACTATGTAAGAGATTTAAAAATGGATGATACCCCTCTATAACCTTCCTCGATAAAAGGATTCAAATAAGGAGAAATATTTTTATTAAAAAATTCCAGTGAATTTTAAAGAAAATAATCCCCATTCATATTGGAACCAACATCATTTGAAACAAGTGGAGGAATCATATGATTAGAATGGATATTAGTACCTCGATAGGATGGGTGATTGACTTCTAAAACATCATTCACAATCACATCACAACATAAGGTCCCAACCTTACTCATCAATCACGAGAAATTTGATGTGTTTTTTGCAACACCCTTGAACAACCAAGGGAAATTTTCAATCAGATGTTCCATCAAATGGTGCCACAGGAACTGGAATAATATGCCCCAATAGTCTATTCTTTGGCACTAAGAACTATCACCCCAAATTATATCTAGTTCGACTAGAAGATCACCCAAGAAATTAATCTCAACAAGTATCCATGTTATGTGCTTGTCAAGTCCATATAAGTTGCATTCCTCTAAGTAAATAAACCTCCCAATCAAATTTCCAATCACCATTAATGCGAGCCTAGTCCAAAGATCCAAGGGGAGTCTAGAGAGTTTAACAAAAATCAGTTTCCGCCAATGAACCTCCTTAAAAGGATTAAACCCTACATAGTTGTAAGGAAAAAAAACTTTGACCCAGTTCCCATGGAATATTTAAGATTTTTTCCACATTATTTGAGTGTAGAAAGTGGAAACAAAACCATATGTTAAACAAAATATTTATCTTTGGTTTATAGTTGATAATGGGGACCCAATTAGCGTTGACCCATTCCAACATTTGTTTACCATCCATATTGATCCAGGTAGATGTTGGTGGCCACCCACCTATCCCACTTGGATCCCCACAACTATCTCTTTCAACTTTTTCAGTTTCCTTAATTGTAGCACAATTTACTATTTTTAGCAATTTTTCGGGTCCTGAATTTTTGGAGCCGTTTTAAGGCCCTAAACGACGTTTTTTTGGGAAAAATGGGAGTTACATGTGTCCATGGACCAATTTTCATCTTCCCAAAGTTGTAGTCATTAGATAGATCTTTCTAACGAGATATTTTGCGCGTCAAACGAAGATCGTATGCCAAAGTTACGACCCCGGGAAGTTGATGTACCAATTTACCCGAAACGAGGCCCACAATTTAGCATTTCACCTCCTAGGGTTAGGTTTTTGGATGTATAGGGTTTTCTATTGTTTCTCAACAATAAATAGGCCTTCGAGCCTCATTGTAACACAATTCAGAGGCATGTAGCCACCACATCTCTACTCAGAGATAAGCTACCATTGCCCTAGCTGGTTTATTTCCATTTCTGTTTGTAAGCATATTTCAGTATTTTACATTCATGAAATGAAGTATTATTTCCGCTGCATCTTTGTGTTCATGGTTATATCTGTAATTTGTTGCGTTCCTGCCTAAATCTGGATCAGTGGTATCAGAGCGGTCTGCTCTTTCTATGTTTTTCTTTGCATGTCCCTAACGAGGTCGAACCTGTTAGAGTCGGTCTAGTAGCCCTCCATGAGCGATCAAAACTCTTTCCATTTGCATAAGTAGGTGTCTCATCAGTGTCATCTCATTGCATTCCATTAGGCATGCCATAACCCTGATGGAGGAGCTGGTGTCTTTATTCCCCTCTTGGCACTGCTAGATCAAGTTGTTTCAGTCAATAAACTCTTTCAAGGTTACTTGTCTTGTATTAAGGTCAAAAGTCCTAGGTCTAGGGTTTAGGTCCAATTTGTCTTTGAGGTCATGTCTTTAAAATTCAATACATGCCCAGCAGGCCAGAGGGATGACTATCAAAGTATTTCTTCAAAAGATTTCATCTTGTACAACTAATTTTTACCTTGGATTTAAAAACCTTGTTTTTAAAGACAAGGTCATTTTCTCATTTTTGTAAAAACTTGTAAAAATTCAAAATTCCTAGAAAGTCAGCATGCAGCCCTGGTCCCCTTTTCCAAGATTCCTCAAAAGCTATCCCTGCAAAAATTTTCAAGAAAAAGCATTAGTTCAACCAATTTCCGGACAAAAGGAAACCATAAAGTCAGTAGCATTTAAATTTTGAAAAGTGTCAAGTTATAAACATTAGAAAGAGGGTTTGAGGGGAAATTAATTTAAATCAAGCCTATAAAGCCCCCTCTCCCTCCATTTGATCATCATTTGCCTCAAAGCAATAGTGAAAAGCGATTTGGAAAGAAATTTGGTGAAATTGCAGACAGAGCCCGCGTGCGACCCATCCAGACCTGTGCGCGACATATTGGGCAGGCGTGACGCGTCAAGGGGGTCATAGCAGTTAGAAAAAAGCACTGGCGCGACGTGTTGGGCGCGCGTGACCCGTCCAGACCTACACGCGACCCGTTGGGAATTCACCTACAACAAATTGCCTACACACTTCAAAACGACCCCAAATCTCCTCAAGTTTGCAGGTAGACCTCTAATCATCAATGTTTTTTGCTTGCTAAAGCAAAATGATCATGGAAAATGTGTATAAATGCCATCAAGTTGAAATGGGAAATTCATGTGTATTTAGCTTAAAAATGTCAAAGTGCAAGTAAAGCCAGGGTTTTGTTTTGCTGTTTTCAAGGTCATCCTTTTCACTCCCATTTTTTCCCAGATCTCATTACCACTTCCCTTGCCAGTTTAATCTAATCTCCCTAACAAAAATATCCAAAGCCCTAAAACCCTACCCCTATCCCTAAAATTCAATAACATAACCCTATTTTATGATTCCTTCCCTAAGTTCCCTTTTTCATATATTTTCCCTCAGCTCCCTCAAAAGGTCCCTTCCCTAAAATCTCCCTTGTGTTATTTGTCCCCTTGAAGCAGCATTTCAACAGTTAAAATAACAAGTCATTTGAGCAGAAGCAGTAGTACATTTCAGCCACTTTGCTCTTGAAACCATGTCAGAAACCGAAACTGACTATGAGCAAAGTGATGACCGTGAGTCAACACCAGAGGTTGAGGTACAAAGGAGTAGGGGTGGTAAGGGTGGTCACCATGTGAGAGAGGAGCCCACCTCTTTGACCTATTTGCAAGCTTGTCCACTTGCAGTCACATGTTTTCGCTATCAATCATGTTATGAATTTTGCGAGAGGATTTCTCAAATTCAGCATCACAAGGAATTGGTCCACTTGTTTGTTTTGCATTTGCATGACGGGCATGTAAATCTTGCAGGAGTGGATTGTACATTAACACCTGAGATGGTTTCTCAAGCAACAAGGATACCTAATGTTGGAGAAGAGTGGAACAAGCGCAAACTATTGGACAGGTTTCAGTATGAGCCCTACATTAAACCTGAATATATGAGGCACATGACTGGTGTATTTCCTTTCAGATTTTTTAGGGATGAGTATGTTCCCTTGATGAGGCTCATCATGCGCTATTTCACTTGTGAGGGCAGATTTTCACGTTTGTTTTCATACCATATTCGCTTGTTGATGCATTTCACATGGGTAAGGATGATGAACATACCATTTTTCATGTGCCAGAATATTGAGAAGATGGTTTCATTGGTGCAGAGAAAGAGTCCAGCATAGCAACATAGGAGCATTTACCATTATGATTTGATCAAGATTGTGGTCATGCATCAGTTGGCCCAACAGGGTATTCCATGGGAGGATTTCATCTCCCGAGATTTCTTCACAGCACCACCACCACCCCCGGAGGTTGTTCATGAGGAGGGAGGACCTTCACAGCAGCATGATATCCTCGAGGTTAGACATGTCAGCTCTCCTCTATTGGTCACATATCAGAGAGGCCACAGGGCCTTATTTGCATCAGCTCGGTGAGTATTTTCTCCACATCAAGTGGAAGGGGTCTCGCCTTCTTCATCAACACTGCGAGTGTTATCTCCACATCAAGTGGAAGGGGCCTCATTTCCGACAGCAGCACAGGTATCGGAGAGGGGTAAGCAGCCCATGATTGAGGAAGGATTGTCAGGTGATCCAGATATTGACATCATTGATCTTGACACCTGTTCTCCTAGATTGGAACTTAGGGAGATCATCCGAGAGCAAAGGACCGAGAATGAGTTGCTGCACAAGAAATTGCACATGGAAAAATGGGTAATTAACTATTTAGAGCAGCGCAATAAACAATTGGAGGATGAGCACGAGCTTTATGAGTAGCGGAGGATTCGTGAAGATCGGGAATTAGCCCGTAGGAGACCCGGTGATTTGACACCCATAGATCGAGAGTCCATGCTTCTCCGGGTCAATGCTCATTTGGAGAGGTTGCTGGCCAAGACCAACATAGATAAGGACCTGCTCCAGAATATGAAGAACCACTATTGGGCCTGAATGCACGTATGCAAGGCGAGAATGAAGGTGCTCCAAGGACGGTTGGCCAAGGCACTAAAACGAAGAAAAAGGCCCTATCCCCTCCACATCTTGGCTGACGCTTCCTTGAAGGAGAATGGTGCTAAATGACTCAACCCCAGCAAAAATTTCAAAAAAT
The DNA here is from genome assembly GCA_000404065.3 of Pinus taeda. Lineage (NCBI taxonomy): Eukaryota > Viridiplantae > Streptophyta > Pinopsida > Pinales > Pinaceae > Pinus > Pinus taeda. The sequence goes on along the minus strand of APFE030592008.1, from coordinate 7,958 downwards.
TTTGAACATTTTTGGTCACTTGTGATTTTTTCGTCAAAAAACAGGTTTTCTCCACCAACGAGTCGCGCACCGTGCGCGACCCTTTCGATGGGAAGGTCCATTTCAGGAAAAGTTTTCATTTTTGGATTTTTCAGGACAAAATACACTTGCTCATCAAGTACCAAGAAATTTCACCAAGTTTTGAGCCTCCAGAAGGTCAAAAAACAAGCAAAAAATGACTTTCTGCCACCTTTTTGACACACAAGAAGAAATCTTGGGATATTTCCATGTTGGAGGGGCAAATGGAAACCAAATTCAGAAATTCCACTTGGGTTGGAAATTAGACATCCAGAAATTTCCAACAAGCCCACTTTTGCCTCATTTGGACACCTAGAAGTGCCTCAAAAACTTCTCCAAAGGCGTGCAACCCGTTCAGAATCAGGGTGCGACCCGTTGGGCAATTTTCACAGAAATGCACCTACAGCTCAGCAAAAAGCAGTTTTGACTAGGTTTGACTTTTTGGAGTGGATTTTGATCCTCCTTGATGTAAATTATGTAATTTTATGATATTTTGACACTCATTTATCTCTCCTAGAAGATTCATTCATAAGATAGGCAAAAATTTAATGAATGAATTTGTTTCCTAGCTTATAGAGGCAAGTTGTTTTGACTGCCTAGTTTTCAGTGCTCAGTTTGAAATTGGTTGAAACAGCTCCTAGGATAGTGAGCTCGACCCCAAGAGGCAAGGAAAGATGTTAGCTTGCCTATATTATGTACTTTCTTGGTCATTTTCATGGTTGGACTCTTGAGGGAGAAAGCTTCTATTGTATTACTGATTGTATCACTGCATTTTGGCAAAGGAAGAAAGACCAGGGTTTTGCAGTCCTTTTTGGGATTCCTATGGTTACATATATTGATGATGTGTTTCTCTTTGTACTTGTAAGTTTTTTATGTGAATCATCTTCTTACTTTTTCTTCTGCAAATTAGGCAAATGAAGTGTTAAGGTAGAATTCATGGTTGCTATGCTCTGCCTTTAACTTTGCTTAATATCAATGTTTTCAGATGTTTAAGGAGAATTCAAGGTGATTTCTTGCTCTCCTTAGCTCCTCACCAGTCATTCTCATCCATTCAAATCTTTCAAAGGCATCAATACAGTCTCCTACCTCACCCCAAAGAGCCCCCTGTGAAAACTGCGTCCAATCCCTGCACCCAAAATTGCCTTCCCCAATTTTCCACCAAAACCCTAAAAATCCCAAATCAAACCTTTTTATCAGTTTACTAGCCTAAAATCAGTGTTCTTTATTGGTTGTCTCAGCCTGTTGAAGACCTTTTGCCGAGATAGACCAGAGAGAGCCCTCTCCTGCCCCGTAGGGCTAGCTATGAGGCTAAGTGGTTTGATGTTGCCTTGGAGTTTACCTTTTTCAGCCTGAGGTGAAATTTCAAGCACTAACAGGTTCCACTTATAGAAATTGGAGCTGGAGCTAAAGTTCACAAGCAGGGAGAAGAGGAGCAATAGCGTTGGACCCAAGATAAGTCCTTTCTCTATACTCTAATCTCTCTAAGGAAAGCACAATTGTTTTGTTTATGTTTTTTCTAGATCAAGCCACTAGATCTAGGGCATTCAATTTTGTCTGTAAAATAGTATTTTCCATATAACACCATCAATTGATCATATGCCAAATTTTGATTTACGAGATGAAAATTGTAGTCCTCTGAAGTTTAAGTGATTTTCTTCCCTTCCTTCTAGCATATCTAAAAATTAAAATATGCATATACCAAATTCTTATTTATGGGATGAAAATTATGGCCCTCTAAAGTTTAAGTGGTTTTCTTCCCTTCCTTCTAGTATATCTGAAAATTCAAATATGCATGTTTTCAACATGTTTGTAATTTCCTTTCTCCTCTGCTCGTCACTACTATTTCTTGGCATATGGACCTCTTTATCAATACTGGTAAGTCCTACTTATTTTACTCATATTTCCTCCAATCTCTATTGGAGACAAACTAGTTTACTGACCTCCGTTTTCCTATGTGGACACATACTAGTCATCCCTCTAACCACTAATTAAGTTATTAAATAAAATATACATTTTAAGACATACTGACTAAAATATAAACCCTGCAATCTGAGCTTTATATATGTATATATAAAAATATACATGAAACTCAACCATCAAAAGGATCATGGTTCTGCTATATATATATATATATATATATATATATATATATATATATATATATAATATATATATATATATATATAATATATATATATATATATATATTATATATATATATATATATATATATTATATAATAATATTATATATATATATTATATATATATATATATATATGTATGTAACCTCTCGGGGTCCATCGTGGTTGGCAACCATAACATATTACGAAGACTTTGGTATAACCCCAAAAACCTTGGCACATATGTATTAAAATAATGCGAGGGTCCACCAAGCTCCTAAAGCCATATCCCATTGACCCCAAAGTTGTGATACATATTAAATTTATGTATATGTATATAATACATAACACATAAAGTATACCAAGGTCCACCATACTCCACATCATCGTAGGTATATATTATATACATTTTTAAATATGAATCACATGGGGCCTACAACTATTACCTCCATTCCCAAATGGATCACCATATATCAATATTATAAGTATGCTGAAAGACATTTTCTCTATGAACCCCTCACTCCATTTTCGTCGTTCCCTCGAATCAAAATTCAACATGTGTAAACTGCTACACCAAGTATGACTACCTTTCGAGGTGGAGAGTTAACGCCTACTGTTGAGTACAACCTTCTTTAGCTCCCATTTTCCCTGCCCAGAGCACTTCCCAGAGCTCCACGCATTGTAGAACCCATATCTTCCCCCCCTCTGGTGTTCCTAGTTCAAACCTCATAAACACACCACACGTTATTGCCTGCAAATCACAATTTTATCAGAAGCAAGGTACTTTGTCCAGTGAATGAAAAATGGTTTCTTTATTTCAATGGCTTCTATGGTGTCAAGCATCAGTTTCCTGGCTTTTGGATGTCGCTCATAAGGAACTATACCAAGATCAACCAAATGTGTTTGTGTCATTTCTTCGGTGAGTAGGTGACGACGATTGTTGTTGCTTCTATTCGTGCTTGGTGCTTTCTAGCCAATGTGTTCTTCAGTTTCCTTGTCGATGCTTTTTCTTTCCCCCAATGATCTACTTCCCTCCCCTTCCTTTCTCGTTGTGAGCCTTCGATCTCAATCTATAGGGGCTACGACAACTTCAGGACTAGGTTGAGTCGATCTACCTAGCATCTCACCCAGCAATCTCTTCTTGTGCGAGATTGATACCCCAAATAGTGCATAAATTTTGAATAATATGAAACTTATTCATAGAGATTATCCTGATTATACATTATTTGCAGAATCATGCATAATACATAACCTCCTCTACATTGATCATCAATTTGCAGTATTAAAGAAACAATCGCATGCACACATTGAAGCATCAATCACACAAACCAACATAGTATATCACGGGGAAAGCATGCAGCTGAAAACCCCCAACTATCTATATATTATATTGATTGAGAACATGTAACAATACTTAGTACAATACTCCTCACAAGTACTTAGTACCATCTCCACCTGTTACACACAAACTAGCTCAGATCTGAATCAATCATTGGCTCAAATCTCCTCCGCTGCTTACCTGCCTGCACTACGCAATCCTGCATGAGAATAAAACCAAATGTGTGATCCAAATTTGCATTCCCTTTGGTTATTCCATGCAATCCTCATTGGAAATACTCAACCCATTGATTGTGCAAATCTCATGCACAACTATAGTCACCACTGACGACTGTCTTGCCCTTTCACTCACCTCTAACACTTGTCTCCACTGAACTATCCATGCACTGAGTTAAATGATGTATTCCTCAGTTGATTCATGAGTTAATAATTATTGAATTAATTAATAACTAATTCACATCACTCATCACTAGTGTATTTGTTATTTAGACTAAATACAACTAGTTCAACTAAGTCAAACTGAACACAACTCCATCAACTCCTCATTCAACTCCACCAAACTCAATCACTTGAGTTCTAACTGAAGTCCTTCATGCAATAGCTCAAGTAACCCATAAGAAAAGCGTATTTCCTTGTGAAAGTTGCATGTGCCACATCTGTAGCTCGAACTGAAGTGCTGCAAGAGAATAAGATAATGTTTATAGTCCAAATATTATTAAGAGCTAATAATATTCGACTGTTCTATTTTTAGCCTGACATTCTAAAAATAGACTCTGCCCATATGTCTAAAAATAGAGGTCCATCTATTTTTACCAACATGACCAATCATCCACAAATAACATCCTGCAACTCATAGACCATGATCCATATGTCTAAAAATAGAGATAGTCTAAAAATAGACTTTGTGCCAAAAATAGCCTGCGGGACCACTTAGTGAATGCGACTTCTTTTCACTAAGCTCCATCATCTTGTTGCATTTTCAACACTCCCTCTCAACAATATATGGATTATCTGCAACCCCTATCCTGTCTCTGTGGTATTTGAATTTTCTCTTGGTGACCACCTTCGTCAAGGTATCAGCATCCTGATCCTCCGTGGGAATATCTGAAAGTAACATGATTCTACGCTGCACACAATCTCTGATATGATGGTACCTGATGTCGATGTGCTTGGATCTATCATGAAATACTGGATTAGCCAAGAGTTTAATGCAACTCTGGTTATCACAGTAAATCACAGTAGGCTCCAAGTGTGACCCGAACAACCCGACTAGGATCTTCCTCATCCATATAGCCTCGCATGCAGCCAAAATTGCTGCCATATACTCGGTCTCTGCTAAACTGAGTGCCACAGATATCTACTTCTTACTGTACCAAGAAACTGATGTCGACACGATACTGAAGATACCTCTAGATGTGCTCTTTCTGTCTATTGGGCTCCCCGCCTAATCTGCATCTGTGAAGCCACATAGCTTCACCTCATCCTCCTCTCTTTAGAACAATCCATATCCCAATGTGCCTCTGAGATAACGCAATACATGCTTGCCTGCCTTCCAGAAGAGCTTGGTTGGCTTAACCATAGCTTGTGAAAGCTGGTTAACAGCATAGCATATATCGGGTCGTGTATTGACCAGATACATAAGCGACCCCACCAACTGTCGATAAACAATGGCATCCACTACCTCCGCTGAAGTAGCATCCACCTTCCTCCAACCTCCAGGAAGAGGAGTATCAACAGGCTTGCAGCCATGCATGTTGAACTTCTCCAGTATCTCCCGGGCATACTTACCCTGAGAGACAAATAGTCCATCACCGCGCTGCCAAATTTCCAATCCCAGGAAATAATGAAGGAGGCCCAAGTCCTTCATCTCAAACTCTCGAGCAAGATCCTCCTTACATGAAAGTATCAACAGCTCATCTCCCATTAGAATCAAATCATCTACATAAAGTACAATGATAAGCAACTTACCCTCCACCACAATCTGGTATAGGTTAGGATCCACCTCACTCTTGGAGAATCCAAGTCCCGTGAAATAACTGTCTATCTGTGTGTACCAAGCACAACGTGCTTGTTTCAACCCATACAACGCTCTCTTGAGCCTACACACATGCGACTCGCTGCTGAAGATCTCAAAACCTTCAGGTTGCTTTATGTACACTTCCTCCTCAATGACTCTGTTGAGGAATGCAGTCTTCACATCCATCTGATGAATGTGCCACCCCATCTGCGCTTAGAGAGCAAGAATCGTCCGTATGGAAGAATACCTTGCGATAGGTGCAAAGGTCTCCTCATAATCGATCCCCTCTATCTGTGAGAAGCCTCGGGCAACAAATATTGCCTTGTACTTCTCCACACTCCCGTCAGCTACCTGCTTCACTTTGTAAATCCATCTCGAACCCACCACTGATTTCCCCTCCGGTCTTGGGACAATATACCATGCACTGTTTCTGACAATCGAATCATACTCTTCCACCATGGCATCTACCCATGTGGGATCCTCCACAGCTTCCTCGAAAGAGGATGGCTCAGTCACGACACATTTGCTCACAAGAGCCATGTATCCAATGTACCAATCAGGTGACTGTCTCTACCTGCACAATGTTGTAGGTGGTCCTACAACCTTCTTTGCATCTTGAGCTAGTTGCTCAGCTTCTATAGTGCGCTTTCGCCCTCTGATGGTTGGTGCTGCATGAGTGGTCTCTTCCACTCCATGAACTTCATATTGTGGCTGATCCACGTTCTGAAGCTCATCTTTAGGAACTAATAGCTCCTCATCTGCATGCAAGTGTGGCTCCCTCTCAAGCGAACACTTCATGGCTTTCTCCTCCTGAAATTCTATATCTCGTCGCACAATAGTCTTGCAACTGTCTGGAAAATACACACGATAGTTGTGGGGTGTATCAGTGTATCCCACAAATATCCCAACCTCTATGATCGGCTCCAGCTTCTTCCTGGCATCCTTCGTCACATGCACGTAAACAAGAGAACCAAAAATCCTCAAATGGGGAATATCAAATCTCTTACCAGAATACGCCTCCTCGGGTGTCCTCATGCCAAGTATCTTGTGAGGACAAACGTTTTGCACATATACTGCAGTATTGCATGCCTTCGCCCACAAGTGAAGGGGTAGGCCCTGATCATGCAACATTGCCCGTTCAACACCCACGATCATTCTTTTCTTCCGCTCAGCAACCCCGTTCTGTTGTGGGTTATGGGGAGTTATGAGCTCTCTTCGAATCCCTTCTGCGCTACATAAGTCCTTGAACTCGCCAGAGATGAATTTACCACCATTGTTGCTCCTAAGAGCCTTCACCTTCTTCCCCGATTCCTTCTCGAACAGTGCTTTGAACTCACAGAAGTTTGAGTATGTCTCGCTCTTCTTCTGCATGAAGAAGATCCATCACTTTCTAGAGAAATCATCAACAAAGATCACATAGTACCTATGCTTTGCTATCGAAGCTACTGAGAAAGGTCCACACACGTCTGTGTGAATTCTCTCAAGGATCATCGTGGCGCGACTATCCTTCTTGTGAAAGGTGGCTTTCACAAACTTTCCTAAAGTACACCCTTTGCACTGATCTGATTGTGCAAGAGTGCCTTTAGGAAGCCCAGTAGAAATCTGCTGCAATATCTTCAAGGCTCTATGGTGAAGGTGGCCCAATCTCCGGTGCCACAGCTTGCCATCATCCCGGCTCACCACTCCTTCTGCCTTGCATGCCATTGCTGAGAAGCCATCTACATGCAACCAATAAATGTTCTTGACTCGAACCCCTATCTTTCGGGTTTATCCAGTTGTTTTACCGCGTAGGAAAGCCTTTCCCTCACTGAAAACAACATCATATCCCTTGTCTTCTAACATCACCACAGAGATAAGATTCTTCTTCAATCCTGGAACATGCATCACTTCCTTCAATACGAAGGGTTTACCAGACTCCCTCTCAAAGGAAATGGTACCGATACCGGTCGCACTGTATCTATCATCATCACCCATCTCGATGTGCACTCCAATATCTTTCTCATCCATATCAAAAAACAAATCTTGATCTCCTGTCATGTGAAATGATGCACCACTATCCAAGAACCATACTGATCCCATCACACTTGATACCAAGCATGCGATCAGTGAAAATACAGCTCAAACTGCGAGGCTAAGGCCTCTCCCGCTATAGATCCAACAACTTTCTTCTTCTGCAAAAAATTTGTGGCATAGTGTCCGTGCTGGTGACAGTGAAAGCACTTCACCTTGGACATGTCCTGCTTCTTGCCTTTCACACCGGAATGAGAAGATTTCTTGTTCTTCTCCTTCTTTGCTTTGGTAGCCAAAGCGCAATTTTCTTCATCAGATGCCTTTGATGAAGATCCGCCCTTGGTATTCCGCCTGATCTCCTCTTGCACAAGATCCGACCAAAGTCTCTCCCATCCTGGCAATTTCTCCCGACCA
>APFE030591999.1:22106-32526 GCA_000404065.3 Pinus taeda | reverse complement strand
AATTTAATTAAAACTTAGTTTTATTTAAAATAATATATTAATCTCCACCTTACTAATTAACCCGACCCCACACCCCAACTCATCCCTCACAACTCTACCACCTGATAACTCTCCAATCACCAACCTCCAGATCCAATGACCTGCATTCCATATCACACGCTCTAACATCCGACTTTTAGCATCAGAAAAGCACGTGAGATTAGTTTCTTTCCATGCCCTCCTTTTTGCTTTGTGGCAACCCCACGTTATATCACATCCTCTAAAATAATACCACCGTACCACTATAAATCGGAGCGATAAACCACCTTACTGTCTCCTCGCGTTAAATGAAACCGCCCTGCTATTGAAGTTTAACCTCGCACCCAAAGGTTAACCACTATTGGTTAAAAACAAGAGAAGACGCCCTTTTCAAACTTTTCACTACTATTCTGTTAGCAGTTGTAGAAAAGAAACTCTGCCGACCTATTCTGAAGTGTCTAAAGATCTACTGAACTATTTTGAGTCGTTTTACAACCACAATTCAAACTTTTACTACCAGAAGACGTTGTCGACTCTTATTTGATGCACTATAAAGACCATTGAAGCCTCAAAAAGCCTCAGTTGCCCCGAGAGAACCCTTCTGCATACCAAAGCTTCATTTTCTAGGTATTCCTAAAGTGCTTAAGGCCTATACTTAAGCTTTACACAACATTTCTAATAGGTTAATCAATTGAACTAATTTAAAAGTCTTGCTAACATAAAGAAATCCACTGTTGCATCCAAAACCCTTTTTGCAGACTGTATTCATATTTTCACACTATTCCAGAGGTCCTAAGCATACTTCTTAAGCTAGAGAGTGATAAATTGAATAAAATAAACAAATCTATGGCTTCCCAAAGCATTATGAATGCAAAACCCCTGCAAACTCCTCATCTAGATAATGACCACCTGCCATTGGCCGATAGAGACTTCCAGATCAAAGACACAATGCCCCCTAACAATCTGTTAAAACTCCACTACTGGAGCAAAGATAAATTCCTCAACTAGAATGATGATATTCAACTATGGGAGTCAAATCTACACAAATACTTGTTCCCACCAGTATACGAGTTCCTTGAAATTATGCACCTATGCCAAGACTAAAATTTCCCAAGTCGAAGAGCCATAGTCCCTCATAACCAACAAATGTTGTTCACAATCATTGCAAGATAAATAAATGAAATGTTGTAGCTCCAGCCAAAGCCTAATGAAGCCCCATTTTCCATTTAAAACCTAATTTATTTTTACTTAAACCTGGACCTTCCCAAGAGATCCCAAATTCTTTAGACTTTCCTCCTAGAAAAAGTTCAAGTTCCTAAAGACAGCCCTCCATATTCTTCCACCATTTTCTCTGAAAAAGATAGACAGATTGTAACCATACTATCCTATATTCTAGGATATACCATTGATGAACATGTAGATGAACCTATACTTGGTTTCCTTTCTATTTTTTTCCCAGGCGAGCCTCTAGCTACAATTTTCAATTTTGCCCAATTCTTAGCAAGCAAAATCAATGATCAATTGATCATATTTCCAGATGAAAGAGTATTCAAATACTCTTCAGTATTGTTCCATATGGTTCTATATTTCCAACCAGAAAGGTTTACAGTTAACATCCAAAAACTGGACACTAAGGGCAATGCTAGATCTGTTATCTTTTGGACACCCTTAATCCAAAAATATTCCACTATTTTTAGCTACAATGATTTCATTAATGCATTTGTTCACCCCGTGATTAACATGCTAAGAAATAGAAATAACCCAGGGTCAGTGATGAAATAAAGAAAGTTTTACAGTTGTCCAAACACAATAGAACAAGAGACTGGTATTTATACCAAAACTACACTGAAATTAGAGTTTATGGTTGTCAACTCACTCCATATAAGCTAACCAAATATCTCCCCATGAGCATATTTGCACTTGAATATGTCATGCAAATAAGATGATGTTAATTTTCTATCATCCAAGAAGAAAGCAAAGTTTAAAATCAAGAACCAATTTGGTCCTTTTATCTGCAATAATAGGGATGCCCTAGAGGAAGCAGAAAGATGTTTACAAGAAATGAACTTCAGTGATAGTTTCAAATGGCAATATGATCCTTTGGGTATCATAAACAAAGCAAGACTCAAGTTTAAATTGAGCCCTTTTATGCATGAGTCCAAGCTAGCGATTGAAAGATATGCCAACTGGTCAGAGTGGTTGGAGAACACCTTGCAGGATATGGAGGAGCATATGGATACTAGTTCCATTCTACATACTCCATCCCTACAGGACAGAAATGCAAAAAGGACTAGAGAAGAAGGTTCTTTCTCAGACAAAGATACAACAGATAAGAAATTTGAAATTGTATAGAAAAACAACAAAGCTGAATCCAGTAAATGAGCAAGAAGAATAAATTGATACGATTGAGATTAGTGATACAGACATTGTAATTAAAGAAAATGAACTTGCATCAGTTTCAAAGGGAACTCATCAGCCTTCAACTTCTAGTGCTCAAATTGTCAAGAAGTAGCATAGTGTTGAAGTCCCTTCATCTAGTAAACCAATCGACATAGAAATAAATATCAAATAAAGGTACAAGGATATTAAGGCCAAAAATGAAGAAATGAAAGCTTAAATATATTCACAGTACTTGAAGTAGACTCCTGGCAGAATAACAAATTACTTTGTGCATTTGATTATAACATAATAAGAAAGAAGATGACCTTTTTGTAGCCCACAGTACAACATCCTAAGTCATCAAAAAATTACAAAAAGATAGACCATGAGATTCCTTCCAGTGATGTTCATCCTATAGACCAAATAGAATTTCATAAGTAAGATGGAGAAATGCTATACTCAACTATGACCGACAAAACTATGAGTGCACAAAATCTACAAAATTCTCTAGACAAAATCAAATCACAGTTAAAACTAAAGAAGGCATCCTCACAAGCTAAAGATAACAAAATTAGATCCCCTGAAGATTTGGTTGTTGAAGTGGGACATGATCCAAAGAATGTCAAAGGTGCAAAATAACTCATTAAGAAAAAGAATGCAGACATTGCTGCATTGAAGAAGTAGCTAAAATTGCCTCCTACTGAACATCCACAAACCAAGGAAGTTCTAGAGAATCAAAACCGAAAATATAAGATGATGAACTTCATTATTTAGTTAACTTCTCAATTAACAGAAATGGAAAACAAGATAGATAAGTTAGTGTAGGAGAAAAAGGCCACTATGGAATCAATCCCAGTCATTGCTATTCCTACAGTTACTATGATAGTTCCTTCTAGTTTAGTAGCTTCAGTGGCCAGAGCAATTCCAGCAGCTACAACACTTCCCACTACATCAACAACTACATCAGTTACAGAATCATCTATAGTTGAAGCTCATCCTAGTGATGAAATAGGCAAATTAATCAAACATATGCAGGATATGTCCATCCAAACAACTGAAATAAATAGACTTAAATATCAAATAAAAATTCTATAAGATAAAAAGAAGTCGACACAAATCATGCATAAAATGAAACACAAAGGTCAAATAGATTGACTAAGAGAATACATAAGTTAGAGAAAGAATTGACATTGAAATAACCACTTGCACAAGCAAAACAACAGTTGTGGGCCAATATCATTAACTTTGTTAATGATATTTGGCCATCCATCCATGTTATCTTTGAGCAGAAGGATTTAATTAAGGAAGCAACTGAAGCTATTCAAAAAGTTTAGGACGACCTTGGTAATAAGGCAGAGGAGGCCAATGAAATCATTAAGTTTATTAATTCAAAGAAAAAATAGGATTTGGAAGAGATTGGCATAAGTGATAGGACTGAAACAATTCTATAACTAAAGAAAGTAATCACCAAGAGGAACTTGATGGTACAACTTAAAGACAAGGGTCAAAACACGGAGTTGGAAATAACCCGATTTATGGTGAAATTTGATATTTTGAGGGAGAATGGAATGCCAAATCCTTTGGTAATTAATGACAAGTTGATGAGGCATGAAGACTATGATAAGAAAATCATAGAAGTGGAAAAGGAACAAGCAAACAATTCAACCATGAAAGGAATTCCAACAGGTAAAGTGCTCTATCAGACTTTTGAGAATCTCTTTTACCTCCAGCATGAGGTAAAATATCTCTTTATCAACAAACCTACATTTTCAAAATACACAGAGGCTGATGAAATCTTCAGAAGAATGGTAAATATTAATTTACCAGATGTAGAGTCTTGGGAAAAGTTGAATGATTTACTGTGAAAATGAAAGGTAAAACAATGAAAATAGAGCAGTCAAGAGTAGTCAAGGTAAAACAATAAAGAGTATTAGATCAGTTAAGTTAAAGAGTATCATATGAAAAACAGAGTTTAAAAGTAAAAGGTAGAGTAAAGGGATAGCCATCATAAAGCAAAACAACAAAAGAGATAAAGCATAAAAATATCAATGAAAGCAAACAAAAAAGCCAAATAAATAGGGACAACTTGCATCGGTTAGATAATTGTCTCTATCTTCTTGCATGAAGTTATTTCATTTTCCTTGAATAATTCCTAATTCAGTTTTAGGATATTTTGTAATATTTTTTGTATAAATACTTCACAATTCGAAGTATTGAGTGTGGATTTATTAACATTTCTATAGTGGAACTCATCTACAACGTGAGGGTTTATTGTACCATTTTCAAGTCAACAGACTAGACAAGTAATAAAGGCATTGCATTACAGGATTCATGTGCTAGGAAACTTCAATGAAGTATCTTTCAATTGTTCAAATTGTATTGTTTTTTAAGTATTCCATAAACTTGTATGTTTTCCAAAGTTGTACGTAGTAACTGGAATATTATTATAGAATTTGTTTAAGTACACTCCGTCTTGAACACTTATTCATTTTGAGGTTTTCTTCTGATATCTAGAGTAGGGAATTCTTCATTGCTCCCTAGTTTCAATTGACCTCTTTCATTTCCCTCATTATCCAGTTTGAGGAATCCTTAACTACTCCTTGATCCTGATTGAAAACCACTTCACCCTTCAGCCTAAAAGATTTAATTTTCTCAGCTACGTTGCCCTGTGCACACTTCCTTTAGAAAATGATTTAGTCCTATTTTATTGACACATTGAAACCATATCCCAATGGAAAATAGATAGTCTTCTATCCATCTAAGCTAGTAATTCTACCAACAAATCAAATCAAAACCAAATCAAGCTTACATAACTAGCCTAAAATCAATTAACTCAACAAAGTTAAATAATTAAGAGAGAGCCATCTCTGAGTGTTAGGAATGCTAGATCCTAATCTCAAAAGTAGGTTTGTGGTTACCTCTATCATTTCTTTAAACACAACATAACAACCCTAGGGAAATTTTGAAGTGATAACACCTCGTCTGCAAGACCAACCAAATTAATGCAATATGTGTGTCTGCGTGTGTGTTTGTGTGTATGAACATACTCATATCAACATTTTTTCATTGTTTCAATCATTATCTAGCTATCAATGCATGACCATACCAACCACATGTTATGAATTGATGCATGTCAACTACAACCACATCAATGTATGCATAATGATATATAAGCAGTTACCTTCATAACCAATTCATAACTAACATACACTCATGATGACCACATACAACCACAACGCCATTGAATTTTGTATGTCGACTCCATTGTAATAATGGCCAATGTGATGCATACACAAAAATCACATAGACAACAAGCACAAGGACCTATATGCATCTGACATGTACATACGACAACACCTTGATCCAAGGGGAACAGAAACTAGAGATCATCCAAGGAGAACGAAACCATGCTCTAATACCACTCTGTAACACCTTTCTCCCACATCTACCCAACTAATCTACCAACCAGGGTAAACATATGATGAAGCGTTAGTATGATATAATTCAACTACCTATGTAACAGTTAAGGAAGCTGAATCAACAGATAACAACCAACCTGGACTTCTACACATGCAACAAAACACCCATGAGCCATCCAACCCATCCATGTGACCAGCGCCTAAGACAAAATAACTTTTTATTTCATTAAAGCCTCAATAACACCCTTGACATGGGCACGAATGTGACTGGGACCCTCTAGTCACTCCCACAGCAAGGCATGCACGTGACTGGGGACTTTTCCAAGTAGTTCTATGTGAGTGATTCTAGATTATGTGCTCCCTTTTCAGTGTGAGGACTCAAGCCACTACCGAGAATTGCATGAAACTTCCAAAAATGAAAAGTAACATAAAAAAAATGATACAAATGCAAATACTGGTACAAGGAATTGAATGCACCCCTACTAGCTATGACAGCCATTTCATCAAACATGTCACAAATATGCATTCTACAAGTTTAAACAACATATCTAATCATAGGGGTCTCATACTTATTTGAGAATCACTAAGAAGTATTAATGCATCATCACAATAATTTCATTACATTTAGCGATTAACCAAAACATAATTAGAGGCTTGCATTTTCATTGTCATAAAACTCATTTGTAACCAACATATAACCAATAGAAATATGAAGGATATAACAACCATATAGGCCACATATAAATAAGTATATTTACCCATAAAATACCAGGGAGAAAGAGAGATCTTATTCGTGAATGCAAGGGCCAACCAGGTTCAGTATTTCAACGTTCCACCTGAACACAGATTGGTTGAACCAAATATCTCATCAGCCAATCAACCTCGTGCCATATTTCAACCATGAATGTGGAAACTCATAGAACAAATCCGTAAAATGAAACCAAGGGTTCCATAGGCCAAATTGCCTCAACCCTGAACCAATAATTCCACCTCATGGTTGAACATCACTATCCATCACTAGATTGGTCTCTACCTAAGTTGTCCAGGGCTCCAAAGTGTTTATTCCAACAAAGGCTCCAAGACTACTAACTTGACCAACAATTGTTGTTCGGCTCCATAGCTTTTGTCCAACCAAGGCTCCAGGACTATTAAGTTAACCCACCAAGGGATCCAAAGCATTTTTCCAACCAAGGCTCTAGGAATAATAACTCAACCCAAGTTGTTATAGGGCTCTAGAGAATTCTTCCAACCATGGCTCCAAGAACTCATATCTCAACCCGCGGCCAAAGGAACATGAGAACCAATGAGAAAGAAAAATGGAAAGACTCCAACAACACCATGGTAGTTACATGAAATGGAAATTCTACGAAAAAAAATTCAATCAAGACAATCCTCAATTCCAATGACAAATCATCACCAACAAACCACACGCATAATCCATATATGCCAAAACTAGTAAGGAAATAATATATACAACTTGGTACCTGTAAGAAAATCTCACTGTAGTTGTTGATTCCAATGTCCTCTTGTGATTTCCTACTCTTCCCTCACCTTACCACTCCAAATCCCAAGTATACCACACACTCCTCCAAGAGTGCTCCAAGAAAAATCTAGTTATCCAAGAGTATGAGAGAGAGAGAGACAATAGAAGAGATCTTCAAATCTGAATTGTGAAAAGCCATGAACTGATCCTCAAAATACATTTTATTAATGAGTCCTCTACTTTCTTCAATTTTCCATTATTTTCCTTCATTTTCCTCACATGAAAAATATGACCTTTCACATTCCTTTTCTCCTAATTTCCATTATTCTCATAAATAAAGACAAAATAAATGCCACTTTCCCTTTCCAAAGCCTAAGCCATTGCCTTTTGAAATTTCCATAGCCATAATAAAGCAAATGAACACCCACACTAGGATCTTGTTTCCAACATTAAGCTTGGAATACATATCCCATGATCATGGTTATTATTTTTCCTTTATTGAATTTTATTACATAGATTTTTTACCAGGGTTGTTAGAGAGGATAAGCTAGCTTCCAAAAACAATAGTGTGAACAATACTAATGTAACTTTGTGTGGAAGTTTTTTAAGTTCAGTATGCGAAAATATGACTAGAATGAAGCTTCAATTTGTTCCCATCAGTGAGGCTCATTCATGTCACCTGATTTTATAGCCTGACCATGACTAAGATGAAGAGAAAGAATTACTTCATCGTTGCTATTATAGTTGCCTGCTATACTAGACAATCACATCGTTATGAAAACTAGTGTGAGGTGGATTTACCATAGGAGCCAACAACTATGAAGCGCTTTCATTTCCTGTGCATAGCTACATAACCATTTCCTATGTTGTTTTTTTCCAAATATATCTAAAATCTATTACTGTAACAAAATGATACATGGAGGCACTAGCCTTTGCAGTTCTTAGCTAAGGTTAATGGAATATTGCAACCAAAAAAAAAATGAAGACTGCCCAAAAGAGGGAGACCAGTCCAATCCAAAATATATTTGTTGCCCTCGCACGGGAAACCAGCATGTGAGCATAGAGTGATATTCTTTTGAAAACAACTTCAAAACTAACCATTTTGCTCAAAAATGCATAAATAAACCCATAGGACTGGGTGTTGGGAACCTGAGACTTGAAGACACATGTTGGTTTACTTGTCATTTAGTGTCGATGGGTGTTCTTCAAGAATTGGACACCTGTAGGCATCGAGGTCATCCTCTCCTTTTGGCAGTTCACCCGTGTCTTCCTTCTCTAGATTTTCTCGATTCTGTTCTGTTGTAGAAGGCTCACCCTGAGCAATATCATTCTTCTCCATTTTGCGAGTGGGATGTCCTTTAGTGATGTAAGGCTCCTCCTGAAATGTGATTGTTATGGTAGCTCTGATAACAAGTCAATCTAGAGAGCATTGGTATGTGAATTGAGCTATATAATTGGAGTGTTGAGAACTGGACGGGAGAGTAGTAGCTGATGGACAGGTTTGTGAAGGCTGGGAGTGAACAACGTGAATGCTACCTATGCCACTGCGTGTATGAGGATAATGAGCTGAGAAGTGATTTGACAGGGGGGAGGAGGAGTCAGAGACCGTTGAGGGTGAAGAATGGAGCATTATACCTCCGCTACTGCCCCTCATACAATGCATTCGCTGGCACAACTGAGGCATAATTTCATAGGGAGAAAGGGACTGACTATGAGGAGTAGGCACAGAGCAGAAATTGTCACTTTAGGTGGCGTTATAAGAGGCAGAAGGCTCAGAAGTGAGGGTGAGGTTACATATCTGTGAATATTGGTTGCCCTTCCCGAACTCTATACAATAGAGAATATGGCATCTCCTGCCTGTTGTCGTGTGAGTGATTAATTCCATGATAGCTAGGGGCACTTACATTTTAGAGGCAGAGGAGCATAAACACACGAGGATGTAGGCCGAAGAGCGCCTGAGGTTTCCATAATGAAGAGTTGAGGCGGGATGGCGTTGGTATGTTGGTGTGAGTGGCACATTGAATTGCATTTATGAAGGCTGTAAAACTTTTTATTTTGCTATATGTGAGCTTACCGGTGGCCATGTGGTTATGCCACTTTCTGGCCCTTACCTCTACCATCACATCAACCTTTGTAAACACCTGTATCCGGGAGTAACCATTTCCTATGTTATGGAATTAGTGTATAACTAATTATATAGTTAATTTTAAATTTGTTTGAAAATCATTAGTGGCCAAGCTAAAACTAAGTTTTGTTTCACATTGGCATACATGGGAAAGTGTGAACCACGAAATGCCAAAAAATAACATTTAACTTTTGTGTTAACTTTTTTAAATATAAGATTACAACTTCCATTGTTATCACCTTCGTGACAACACTTTCTAAAAGAAATGGTTGATAAATGTCTTATATGTTGAGCATAATCTTGGCTCAAGATAAATAAAACCCAATTTATATTAACATTATGATTTAATCCGAATGCGTTAAATATGAATTCGATATAAAGGACATTCACTACTCTACTGCCGCTCCACACAAATCCATAATATTTCTTTTACAAATTCATTATATTTTTCTCAATGGGGAGATAGAGGAGCTCAACCATTTAAATGGATCTTAGATGCATGTAAACATAAACCTTAGTTGACTTACCACAACTTCGCTCATTTGCAAACTCGATCAAGATCACTTTTGCACACTTGCATGAATGCCTTCTTCTAGTTCTTTTGGAGCCATATGTTAGAAACTACCACATCTCTCACATTCATCATGAGAATTCAAGTGGCATGATCAATGCCACCAATTTAATTCACTTGATTTGTTTTCTAGCAAATGTAATGGCCCTAATGCCTCAACTTCTTTGACACAAACATCTCTAAAGTACTAAGAACAAAAATATGATTTACTAGTCATGTTAGCCAAACCTCTTCTATTATTTTAAATATGTTTGAATAAAAATCATGTAGATGTTCTGAGGTAGAGGATAGGAATTCATACCTTTTCTTATGTGGATCTTTCTGCACATGGAGAGCTCCGCATAAGCAAATCTATGCACATGTATCTTTTGTCTCGGAACTTCGGCATGCCTTTAAAAAAGTATGTTAAACGAAAGAAAATATAT
>APFE030591999.1:0-20745 GCA_000404065.3 Pinus taeda | reverse complement strand
TCCATTATGAACATATATTAATTATTTGTATTACTTTTGTAATAAAATTCAATTTTATGATAAAAAAATAAATTAATCTCTAAAAATTCAATAAAAGGGATGGTTATCTACATAAATATTGTTTTGATTATTATCTAGCCTATACTTTCTTTTGATGACATCCTACAGATGGTAGTGTATTTAGGTTTTATTTCCTTAATTTTTCCCAACAATCACTAGTTCAATCGATGAGAAGGTCGTAGTCCAAGTTGGTGCATAGGTTTCCATGAAATTCTTTAATAGGATTAAAAATAAAAGTTGTCTAATGAAATGAAATGATATTTTAACGTCCACAAGACTAAAAATAGTCTATGAGACCATCTGTTCTCTAGTTTTTGCCTTTTGCAATTTGATCATTTTCTTATTCAAATTGATGATGAGATGGACCTAACATCCAACAATCCCCTCACTAAAAAGACAATGCCAAGAAAACAATGCTAACATATTTTCATAACTTTCTCTAATGTATTTGAACACATCACCTCGTAAAATGAAATATTTTTCTGATTGCACTGCCCTAGATGTGAAAAATGTACACAATCATTCTTCCCGAGCTTGTTTAGGACTTTTCCACCATCCTATTTCACACTAAAGAATGCCAAGGCATGTTTTTAAACCTTGCACCCACAGACTTTTTAACTCAATTTTCTTAAATGAAAATTTGGAAATAATTTTGATTATAACAACTATAGCTAGGTTCGACAGAGAATGTATATTACGGCTATCTAAAATTTATAAGTAAAATAAACAATTTTCGAACTGGTTACATATAAATATTCTTGGAAAAATATAACTAATATTTGAATTATGTTGAAAGAATATTAAAAATTAGTCAAAGACAATACTTTTGATAGTTTTTTATATAGGAGAGAAGGAGTTTTGTTTTTCAAGTTCCATATTCATTCACTGATATGCCGAGTCTTTTTCCTTGAAGTATTTTTAGGAGGAATTGATTAGCATCCTTTGATTAGAGGCCTTCGACTGATACTTTTTATTCAAAACTTTTAGCATATTATATGTGGTTTTCAAAGTAGAAACTTGTCATTTTTGTTGAATACTTATATTTATATTTATGAATTACGCTATTGGGGGGTGCATTAATGTTGGCAGTTTAATTCCTTGTAATACATCTAGGAAAGACCATAACTAATCAATAACCAGCTTCCTCTCAAAATATCCATCTATTGATGAAGCAACAACCCCATATTTTACAAACTACATAGTACCACCAAGACAACATAAATTCCAAGATTTTTAAACCCATGAGTCCATTTTTGACCTCCCATGACTAATTCAAGCAAATATATTTGCGAAGCCTGACTATAAGATGCACAAAAAGATGATGAATCATTTCCTAATAAGAGAAAAGAGAACACATTGGCAAGGTCCTTGATCACACCATTTTGAAGGATTTTATCTTTTATAAGTTATTTTTCTTTGTTTACCATTTTCAAACATTTAATGTTGAATTTAGGGTGGTTATTTTTGTGACATAATTCATTCTAGGTTATTAAATATTGTGAATGAGAGGGAGATTGAAGTCAATATAGATACCCATTATTCACAGTGTAAACTAAGGATTCCTTACTATTGTGATAAGTTGTATATAGATCCCAAGTGGCACAACGTTTATTGAGTAAATGAGTATGGAGACTAATGCAAGGAGACTAGATGATGGTGAGTAACATGTCCAATACCTCTTGCTCTCTGACAAAGATGAAATGTCAAACAGTGAATTAGGATTCTAGTTATTCATCCATGTTTTTAAAGGAAGAAGATCATGGTAAAATGATTTAGTGGTTAATTTTTCAGAATACCATCTCTCTAACTGCAAACGATCTATATGTTTCCTTGGATCAAAGTAATCTAGCTTTTGTTATGCGATTCATTGCTTTGATGAGCATTTATATAAGAGAACATTATTGGGTTCTAGTGCGTCAAATATGATTTACATTGAAATACTTATTATAAAGAGTATTCTTCCACCATTCTCAATAATCTAAAATCATTCACCAAATGAGTTTAGATCCCAAAGATAGATTTATACGAGTTAGGTCCTTGATTCCTAATCCACCACAAAATTTATGGTTCTAACTATATTCCAATTAATTATTTTTATTTATTTATTTATTTAGTTAGCATTGTTTGAGAAACATTCTACATTATTTTAGTCAAAGACAACAAGGTGAACCACTAAAGGGTTTTGATGGCTAAGAAAAACAATTAAATAATAACAATAAAACCTATTGGATTCATCCATTGAGATCTCGTTTTTGAAACTTGGTTTTGTTTTTTCCCATACTACTTTGCCAAGAATGGGTCATTGGATTACACAAAAATAAGGGCCATTTGATTACTCAAAATTATGGGAATTCATATATTTCTAAATAATGTTCATGATTCCTAGTATGGGAACATAAGAATTCTAGTAACATAATGCACAAGGTTCAAGCTTGTATTCCAACCATATATCTAACTTTCATGATTGTTTGTTTTATCTATAAAACAATTAGTGAATTAGTTCATAACCCTTTAAAATCTCTCTAAGTGTGGTAGAAGATGAAGCATTTAACATGATAGTTTCATTCATACTTTGAAAGATATTCATACTTTTAACTCCCCTAACTAATTTAATCCTTGGTAAATTACTAGAGTGTCTCTCTACCTATAATTCTCTAATCATAACTCCAACCATAATAATTATGTAAAGAAGAATGGAGAGGGTGAGACCTTGTTGCATTTCCCAATTAGATCGAAAAAAGTTGATAGATATCCCATTCAAGAAAGAGGAACTCTATGTATCACTGATGCAAGTGGAGACTCATCGAATATAGGAAAATCACAAACCAAATATAAAAAATTCATAAAAAATGAAGGATTCCCTAGACCATTAAAAGCATTATCCATATTGATTCTAATAATAATACCTTTATCTTTATTTGGTTTATTGAAAAGTATAACTTCCTAAGCCATTATAATATTGTATATGATTTATTTTTTGCATTAATTTTTCTTGCTTGTTGCGGATTAGTTTGGGAGAATATTTTCTAACTTGTTGGGTATGATAATTTTTACTATTTTGTAAGAGAAATTACATAAGGATATTTGACAACGTACAAAAGAGGAAGAGGGTTCAACTTCTTTTGGATTAAGGGAATCAAAGGAGAAGTTGGTGCTTCCTCCCAATTTAGAATATTTTTGCACAAACTATGACATAATTTATAGGTCGATTTTGGTCATATTTCAACAAGTTCTCTTAGATAAATAGTGAATATATCAATAACATTTTAGGATACAAACCTTAGATTGCATTGTAAATTCTATTCTCATTCATCGCTTTCATCATCTTAGCTTTCTCATCAAGAGGAATAATTGAAGGAATGTGATCCAAAATTGATCCAATAATGAAGAGATCACCCCTATAATATTTTGAATAAGACTATTTGAAATGAATATTGGCCACTTAATTGTGATTCCAACTCCTAGGGAGTTTTCTTTTAAATTGCTTTTAAGAATTGATGACACACACATTGCACATGAGAAGAAGGATTGGGAAGGAATTCTAACCATGTTTGCATTATGGATTCATCTACATTTAAACATTAGGGGATGGTTTAGGCCGTTGTGCCCACTCCAACTAATCAATCCTTATGTTTACTATGTATATATATCGTTTATTATGATGCAAGAGCATCCAACTCACAGTGACGAGGCAGAAGGACTCCAACCAGGTTCACAAGCGGGAAACTGAATTGTTAAATTCTGTTGGGAATAATTTTTCTTTTTACTTTATTTTACAAGTCAGCAACAGTTAGATGGTTTTACTTTACCAGTTAGGATTACTGTAGTTTCATTATTGAATAAAAGGTAGTTTCTGTAATTAGGAAAAATAACCCTTAACTGATCTACAAGTCTTGAAATGTTCAAACAATCATGGTTACGAATAGGAACAGAAGTATGTAACTGTATTTGTAACAGAAAGAAACAGACTGCAAGCCTTAACTGAAGACGGAGGCTATAAAAGCCAAATATACATGTAAGGAAAAAGTTTAAGTTGAGCAGAGAACAAGTTGAGTAAATTGAATAACACAATTATCAAGCATTCAAGAGTATCAGAGAAGTACTGTCCATCAATATTATTTCCTAAATTATTTATTGATCTCTCATTCACATTAACAGAACTTTACATTACTGTAAACTAGGCATATTATCATGGCTACTGTACAAGTATGAATTGCAGTTGAAATTATTGACAAACAGAGAAGATCTTAAGTAGATTCCAGGTCACCAAACAAGCAATCACGCTTGCATACAAGCGCACAGAAATACAGTTAAGGAGGAGCGGGTACGCACAGCCATTAAAGACAAGCAAAAGAATAGAAAGACCAACAAACGAATTGAATGCCCAGGAACGTAACCAAACCACAAGCGAAGGAGTTACAGGTACCAAATGACAGATTTTCTTTCATAAAAATGATTTTTATTTACATTGTTCAGAAATAGTATTTTTATAGCCAAAACCGAAAGGGCCAAGTTCCCTCATACATTACGGAGACCGATACAGCTACGGCAAGGTCAAAACTCGCTCGGAAATCACAACCATACAGTCAAGCATAAAACCCTCGTTAGGGTTTGAACACAGGTTCGAGACAGGGTTACGTTGAAGCCGCGTTCCAACACAGAGAACTCATTTCAGAATGACAACGACGAACATGAAACATATAATAACCAAACAGTAAACTAACGGATGAGTCGTCTTCCGAACAGAGACTTCTAGACAACAGAACAAAATAAGATACAGGCCTACCCACATTTACGCTACCAGACATTCTTGAACACAGAGACGTGCGTCATCCAGGCCACCTGAGAGGACCTGCAAGAGACAAGCGAGAGTGAGCTTGAATCATAGTAAAGCCGGAGGAACGAAACCCTAAAAAAAAAAGCCAACATTACAGAATCAAAAGCACGAAAGAGAAGAAACCCTCACCTAGAGAACGCGTGAGGAGGAGCCATATTTTCAAACTAGAGGACACCATAGGAAACTGGAGACCAGAGGAGCAGTTTGGAGTTAGACCCAGAACGAGGAACGCGTAAAAATTGAATCAAGGAATGACCATTTACCTGTAGCAGAGACTGAAGGTGTTTTTCCATTGTTCCTGTATGCTCAGCCATGGACAGAGAAGTGTTACCAGAAAGACCATAAACCCAAGAACCACTACCATAACCAGATTCGAAAATAATGGACCAGAAGACCAACAGCATATGCAAGAACGGGATAGCGAAAGCTAAATGCCAAAACTGAAGAATTAAATTCGTAACCAGTCATTTCATAAACAATCATCGTTACAGTGACCACTACAAGCACGCAGACCTCGAATTCCTTTATAAAAAACAGAGCAACAGAGCGGAAGAGCAACTTACCATAGATTGAACACGGAAGCTGAGCAAGAAAACCCCAGAGCCGAACAACATCATTACAAACAGGCGAACAAATAACCAAATGCACAGAGAAGGCCTCAACCCATAACCAGAGCCAGCTCAAATACAGCAGACAGCCATGAAATTGTAACCCAGAGCCAAAGGAACCAGAATACAGCACCCTCACCATTTTTCCATATGCAGAGCTCGAAACCCTCGGAAGGCAACAGAACAATAACATAGAAGAATCGAGAAGACGCATAAGGGTTAGGTTAGTATAGTTTTCCAAGGCAGAGGAATGCCGCATTTACATCCACAATTAATGCACGGCTACCCAACTACAGAATGCGGGAAAGACGACGGTTCACCGCCACGTAAACATCCAACTGTGACCTTTAAAGTGCAAAAGGTTACGCCAAGTGGGTTGGGTCCCATCAGAGTGGTATCAGAGCAGTTTGAATTGAAGAGATTTGGGAGAAATGGATATAGGCAGACGAGGACGAGGCAGAGGTGCCCGTAGAATGGCAGATGAGGGGTTAAGGGAAGAACTCAGAGTTCTTACTGCTCGATTGGAAGTAGTAGAGGCAGGCAGAAGGAGAGATCCAGAGTTAGGTGATGTGAGTGAAGAAGAAGTAGAAGTAGCAGCAGATGGGGCTAAAGGTGACTCACCAGAAGTGAAGTTATTGAAGTCTGTATTATTTTCAAATAGTAAACCAAAACCAGAATTACCAACCTACGATGCCAGTTTATCAATTGATGTTGTATTAGATTGGATTAGTGAGATGGACAAGTACTTTGAATGCGAAGAAATTCGTGAAGACCGTAGGGTCAATTTTGCAGCGACAAAGCTGAAAGGACATGCAACACTGTGGTGGGACAGTGTCCAGAATGAGAGAAAGAGGTTGAACAAGCCTCCGATAAAGACTTGGACAAGGATGGTAGCTAAATTGAAGGGTAGATTTCTGCCAAGAGATTACCAAATTGTGTTACATAGGCAGGTTCAGAACTTGAGACAGAGAGGTCTGACGGTGAAAGAGTATACGGAGGAATTTTATCGAGTAAACTTGTGAGCAGGATATATAGAGGATACAGCAGAGAGGACAGCCAGATATGTAAATGGGCAAAGGATGGAGATTTTATATGAAATAAGTATTTTGTCTCCCAACAATACGGAGGAGGCATATCAGAGTGCAGTTAAAGCAGAGGAAAAGCTTAACCGAAGACAGAATGCCCAGAGAGGATGAGGGTCTAACAGAGGAAGAGGCCAGTCCTATGGCAGGGGCCGAACTGCCAGCAACAACAAAGAAGCCAACAGTTCGAGGACTTCGGGAACAACAGAAAAAGGAGATGGAACGAGGGGTGGCAGATCGTTTCAGCGCGACAGAGGAAATGGCCATGGAAGGGGAACTGGATACCAGTGCTACAGATGCCACAAGTGGGGGCACTGCTCTTTTGAGTGCCCAGAAACAGATTCAGCTGGACAACGAGGCACATATGTGGCGCAGCCAGAGGAAGCAGCAGCACCTCCTCAAGAGGCAGAAAACGCCCCAAAAACAGGAGAAGCTTTAGTGCTGCATAAGGTGTTGTTGAAGCCAGTTGATGAGAGTATTGAGCAGACACAACGGAAAGCTCTGTTCAGGACAGTTTGTAAATCGCAAGGTAAGTGCTGTAAAATAATAATTGACAGTGGAAGTACTGACAATCTAGTGTCAGTCGAGATGGTGGAGAAGTTAGGACTGAAGCGTCTGAAACACCCCACTCCATATCGAGTTTCATGGTTACAGAAAGGACACCATTTGTTGGTGGATGAACAGAGTGAAGTGGAATTTCCGATAGGACGTTACAAGGACAAAATTATCTGCGACATTATGCCAATGGACGTGTGCCACATCTTATTGGGCAGACCTTGGCAATATGACAGAAAAGTGACACATGATGGGCTATTGAATTGTTATAAGTTCGAAAAAGACGGGGTTAAGCATACCCTTGTGCCTATCAGGGAAGAGAAAGAGACAGCTGAAGTAAATGAACCGAAGGCATTGCTTATGAACGGAAAATAATTTTTGATGTAGGTTGAAAACAGTGTGATGAATTATGTTGTAGTTAGAAAGATAAGGATAGTCTTGTTACACACAGAAATCACAGATTTTCCTATAGAAATACAACAGAGGTTGGAAGAGTTTACAGATATAGTAGTAGACGACTTTCTGGATAAGTTACCTCCCAAGCGGAGCATTAGTCACCACATTGATTTCATACCAGGAGCCAACTTACCGAATAAGGCAGCTTATCGAATAAGCCCCAAGGATAATGAAGAAATCAGAAAACAGGTGCAGGAGCTATTGGACAAAGGATTGATCAGAGAGAGTTTGAGCCCATGTGCTGTACCAATAGTTCTCGCCCCCAAAAAGGGAGGAGAATGGTGGATGTGCACTGATTCCAGGGCCATCAATAAAATCACCATACGGTATAGATTTCTGTTACCGCTTATGGATGATATGATGGACTGTTTGAGTGGGGCAGCTTACTTTTCTAAGATAGATTTAAAAAGTGGATATCACCAGATTCGGATACGTGAAGGGGATGAATGGAAGACAGCTTTTAAAACAAACGAGGGCCTATATGAATGGTTGGTCATGTCGTTCGGGTTGAGCAATGCGCCCAGCAGCTTCATGAGACTCATGAATGAGATGCTAAAGGAATATATTGGGAAATTTATAATTTTTTATTTGGATGACATACTTATTTTCAGTAAGACCGGAGAAGAACACCTCCGGCATGTGCGTAAAGTTTTAGAGAAGCTACAGCAGAACAAGTTATTGGTCAATCTGAGGAAATGTACGTTTTTACAGAGAGAATTAATTTATCTGGGATTTGTGATAGCAGAGAATGAATTAAAGATGGATTTGGAGAAAGTGACAACTATCATAAATTGGCCGTCACCGAAGAATTTGTTTGAGTTATGTAGTTTCCACGGATTAGCGAGTTTTCACAGGAAGTTTATTAAAGATTTCAGCAGAATCTGTGCTCCTATGTTGGAGACCATCAAAAATGCCAGCCAACCTTTTCGATGGACAGAAGCAGCAGAAAAGAGCTTTCAGCTATTGAAGAGGAAAATAACAGAAAGACCGATTCTCAGGCTACCAGACTTTCAAAAATTATTTCAGGTACGTTGTGATGCTAGTGGAATAGCAATCGGGGCTGTACTCAATCAGGAGGACAGACCGGTGGCATTTTTCAGTGAAAAACTGAATGAGAGTAGGCAGAAGTACTCCTCATATGATAAGGAATTCTACGCAGTGGTACAGGCGCTAAGAAACTGGAGGCATTATTTGTTGGGAAACGAGTTCGTGCTGTTTTTAGATAATTCTGCATTACAGTATGTAATGCAGCAACACATACTTAATCATAAACATGCCAAATGGGTGGAGTACTTACAGAGTTTTAATTTTGTGCTGAAGCATATCAGCGGGAAAGCGAATAAGGTAGCCGACGCACTGAGCAGAAAAGCTTTACTATTGCAGGAAAGCACTGTGCAGGTTTTGGGCTTTGAACATTTACGAGATCTTTATAAGATAGACACAGATTTCAGAGAAGCCTATGAGGTGTGCCAAAATCCTTTAATACGAGGGAAAATTTCTTGGTTGGACTATAACATACAGGAGAAATTGCTTTTCAAGGGAGGAAAACTGTGTATCCCCAGCTGTTCTATGAGGGAGAGTATCATTCGTGAAAAACACAGTGGGGGATTGGCTGGACACTTTGGTATTGACAAGACTTTGGAGCAACTTAGTCACTTTTATTTTTGGCCAAGAATGCGACGGGACGTACAACGTTTTGTGGCTAAGTGTAAGGTGTGTCAACTAGCGAAAGGACATAGCCAGAACACATGATTGTATACGCCATTGCCTATTCCAGGCAGAGCTTGGGATTCAGTGAGTTTAGATTTTGTGTTGGGATTGCCAAAAACGCAGAAAGGGTATGATTCGGTAATGGTAGTGGTAGATCGTTTCTCGAAAATGGCCCATTTTGTACCTTGTCGGAAAACTAGTGATGCCACTTACGTGACCCACTTGTTTTTTAATGAGATTGTCCGATTACACGGGTTACCAACAACCATCCTATCAGATAGAGACATAAAGTTCACGTGACATTTTTGGCGTACCTTATGGAAAAAGATGAACACCCAATTAAGCTATAGTTCTGCTTATCATCCGCAGACCGATGGGCAAACAGAAGTTGTGAACAGAAGTCTAGGAAATTTGTTACGTAGCTTAGTCAGAGAAAATTCTAGAATGTGGGACCGAGTGCGGGCGCAAGCACAGTTTGCTTACAACGATTCGCCGAATCATAGCACGGGTCTCAGTCCCTTCCAGATTCTTTATGGCATGCACCCTCGTGGAGTGCATTAGCTTCAGGATCTTGGTTTACAAGAACGATGGAGTGCAGATGGAGAAGATTTTGCAAATGCAATGAGGGATTTACATGAACAGGTAAAGGCAAAGTTACAGGACAGCATCTCGATGTATAAGGAACATGCAGATTTGAAGAGAGAAGAAGTTCATTTTGAGGTAGGAGATGATGTTCTGGTACACTTACGCAAGGAGCGGTTTCCTAAAGGTACGTACAATAAATTGAAATACAAGAAGATAGGGCCTTGTAAGATCTTGCGGAAGTTTTCAGCGAATGCCTACGAAATACAACTACCACCTGGAGTAGGCATATCACCTATCTTCAATGTGGTAGATTTGTTTCCGTATACAGGCGAACTGTTGGAAGAAAGGAAGGATGAACCCAGACAATCCACGCGGAACACCCAGGAAGACAGAGAAAGTTGGAAGAAACAGATGCCTTATGTCCAACCTCCTGAGATCGAAGGCATCCTCGAAACTCAGGTAGTTAGGCGTACTCGGCGGAAAAATTATTTTCAGTACCTGGTCAAGTGGAAGAACCGTCCGATTGAGGACAGCTCATGGCTTGACGCCAGGCAGATTGAACGAACAGGGGCATCAGTGGAGGAGCTCATGAACCGGAGTCATGATCTTTTCTCACTCCGGGAGCCTATGCAGGAGCATCCAGTTCACAGTGATGAGGCAGAAGGACTCCAACCAGGTTCACAAGCGGGAAACTGAATTGTTAATTCTGCTGGGGATAATTTTTCTTTTTATTTTATTTTACAAGTCAGCAACAGTTAGATGGTTTTACTTTTCCAGTTAGGATTACTGTAGTTTCATTATTGAATAAAAGGTAGTTTCTGTAATTAGGAAAAATAACCCTTAACTGATCTACAAGTCTTGAAATGTTCAAACGATTATGGTTACGAATAGGAACAGAAGTATGTAACTGTCTTTGTAACAGAAAGAAACAGACTGCAAGCCTTAACTGAAGACAGAGGCTATAAAAGCCAAATATACATGTAAGGAAAAAGTTTAAGTTGAGCAGAGAACAAGTTGAGTAAATTGAATAACAGAATTATCAAGCATTCAGAAGTATCAGAGAAGTATTGTTCATCAATATTATTTACTAAATTATTTATTGATCTCTCATTCACATTAATAGAACTTTACATTACTGTAAACTAAGCATATTATCATGGCTACTGTACAAGTACGAATTGCAGTTGAAATTATTGACAAACAGAGAAGATCTTAAGTAGATTCCAGGTCACCAAACAAGCAATCACGCTTGCATACAAGCGCATAGAAATACAGTTAAGGAGGAGCAGGTATGCACAGCCATTAAAGACAAGCAAATGAATAGAAAGACCAGCAAACGAATTGAATGCCCAACAATGTAACCAAACCACAAGCGAAGGAGTTACAGGTACCAAATGACAGATTTTCTTTCATAAAAACGATTTTTATTTACATTGTTCAGAAATAGTATTTTTATAGCCAAAACCGAAAGGGCCGAGTTCCCTCATACATTACAGAGACCGATACAGCTACGACAAGGTCAAAACTCGCTCAGAAATCACAACCATACAGTCAAGCATAAATCCCTCGTTAGGGTTTGAACACAGGTTCGAGACAGGGTTACGTTGAAGCCGCATTCCAACACAGAGAACTCATTTCAGAATGACAACGGCGAACATGAAACATATAATAACCAAAC
The DNA here is from genome assembly GCA_000404065.3 of Pinus taeda. Taxonomy (NCBI): domain Eukaryota; kingdom Viridiplantae; phylum Streptophyta; class Pinopsida; order Pinales; family Pinaceae; genus Pinus; species Pinus taeda. The sequence goes on along the minus strand of APFE030591999.1, from coordinate 9,174 downwards.
AGTAAACTAATGGATGAGCCGTCTTCTGAACAGAGACTTCTAGACAACAGAACAAAATAAGATACATGCCTACCCACATTTATGCTACCAGACATTCTTGAACACAGAGACGTGCGCCATCCAGGCCACCTAAGAGGACCTGCAAGAGACAAGCGAGAGTGAGCTTAAATCATAGTAAAGCCGGAGGAACGAAACCCTAAAAAAAAACCAACATTACAGAATCAAAAGCATGAAAGAGAAGAAACCCTCACCTGGAGAACGCGTGAGGAGGAGCCATATTTTCAAACCAGAGGATGCCATAGGAAACTGGAGACCAGAGGAGCAGTTTGCGGTTAGACCCAGAACGACGAACGCGTAAAAATTGAATCAAGGAATGACCATTTACTTGTAGCAGAGACTGAAGGTGTTTTTCCATTGTTCCTGTACGCTCAGCCACGGACAGAGTAGCGTTACCAGAAAGACCATAGACCCAAGAACCACTACCATAACTAGATTCGAAAACAATGGACCAGAAGACCAACAGCATATGCAGGAACGGGATAGCGAAAGCTAAATGCCAAAACTGAAGAATTAAATTTGTAACCAGTCATTTCATAAACAATCATCGTTATAGTGACCAATACAAGCACGCAGACCTTGACTTCCTTTATCAAAAACAGAGCAACAGAGTGGAAGAGCAACTTACCAGAGATTGAACACGGAAGCTGAGCAAGAAAATCCCAGAGCCGAACAGCATCGTTACAAATAGGCGAACAAATAACCAAATGCACAGAGAAGGCCTCAACCCATAACCAGAGCCAGCTCAAATACACCAGACAGCCATGAAATTGTAACCCAGAGCCAAAAGAACCAGAATACAACACCCTCACCATTTTTCCATACGCAGAGCTCGAAACCCTCGGAAGCCAACAGAACAATAACATCGAAGAATCGAGAAATCGCATAAGGGTTAGGTTATTATATTTTTCCAAGGCAGAAGGACTGCCGCATTTACATCCACAATTAATGCACAGTTACCCAACTACAGAACGCGGGAAAGACGACGGTTCACTGCCACTTAAACATCCAACTGTGACCTTTAAAGTGCAAAAGGTTACGCCAGGTGGGCTGGGTCCCATCAGAAGGGTATGAGACAAATAAATAAAAAGAGGGAATTTGTATTGAATTCACTCATGTCAAACACAATCATGTGAAAGAGTCATGGCCATGGCCTACCACCTATGGCTAGAAATGTAAAGGACATGATATTTAATGGGAATATTATTTGTAAGAAAGCTTGGTATAAGATACATAAGATTCCTCAAAGTACATTCTATAACTACCAACATTATTTCCAACATGAATAGATTAAAGCTATTCATGGTAACAACAACACATGCAAAGCATGAGCTCACACAAAGGCAGCCATAGAAATATTGCCCAAAATTGTAATGGATAATTGAAAAATTTCACCAAACCAAACACGTCAAGTTGAAGAAGATGGAACATATTCTCCTTTAAGATTGCTTCCTTCGACTTACACACAAAAGGCTCTTCAAAAGCTCAAGCACCCATCAATGAGGCTCTTCAAAAGCTCAAGCACCCATCAATATCACAATAAAAAATGAGCAAGCTTTGGAATACTAAGTTTCGAAATGTGGCATTTTCAAAGAACCCCAACTTTAGTAAACACAGTGATTGTATTGTGTTGAAAGCACAAATGAAGTCAGAAACTAGAAAAGAGTTGGAAGAAAAGGCACAAGGTAGGTTGAACAAACATAACAAGATTGTTATGTGTGGAAGATAATGCTACTATGCCCACATAATTATATTAGAGCAGTTTCCAAAGGCGTATTTGAGCATTATCTATGATAAAATGGACGAAACAAAGACTTCAATCCCAAGGCTACGTGTCAAATCAAAATCTATTGTAGGAACAAATTTAGGTTTTCCATTGATATGTATGCTTACACATGGGCATAAGACAAGAGGTTTTGGTCATTTCTCTTTACCATTTGTACATATGGGATCACAATTTACTATTACATCCCTTGCAAAGTGCTTAAGGGACCTTGAAGACCCACAAATGGATATGTATGGTGATCCACTTTATGAAAGTGGAAGTTCAAGAAACCCACTTACAAATGCATTACTTGACACCTCTATTTACTCAAAATGTCAAGTGTACAAGGATGATTTTGCATCTCATGGAAGATCAACAAGTCAAAATGTTGATTTTGAACCTCTTCCTTGACATTTGTTGTTATAGTTGGACAACGCAGCAAGTGATAATAAGAATCGTTGTCTTTTCATGTTTCTATCACTTTTAATTGCACTTGCTGTCTTCATCACTATTGAGGTTGGGTTCTTTCTTGTGGGGCAAACCCATGAATACATAGATGGAACCTATAGAAAAATGTCTTCCGACATAAAAAGTAAAGATATATATATTATTAACCTGAAATGGGATACATATCGCATAATTGAAGAAAATCGAGTGTTTCCACCTATACTTATTGACAAGGTCCATGACTTCAAAAGTTTCCTTAGCGAATACACCAAGGGAAAAAATGCACTAGTTGGACATCTTAATGTCCAATACTTCCAATTTCTTGTACTCAATGATGTTTCAATACTAAGGTACAAAGATTCAATTAGAGATACTAAGTGGTGAGAACAAGTTGAGATATGGAGATGATGAACGTCGACCTATAATTCCCATAGGGAAGACATCTTTCTGAGCTTCCAAACAGAATGATGTCTATTTAAAAGAACTAAATGAAGTGATAACATCATATATAAAAATGTGGAAAGACACTATCGGGAATGAGGATTCACCAACTGTTATAGAGGAATGGAAAAATAAAGTAGTGTATTGGGAAAGAGTTCTTGATACATTAGAAGGAACCTATATGATCATAGAATAATAGATGGAAGTGATTCATCTTCTGAGGATTTTTGGCCCAAGAGAAGGCAAAGAATTGATGTTGATTGTAATGCACTCCATGTAATCTCAATTATTATGGCTGGAGATTTTGATAATGCAATAGATGAACCAATATATGTTGGATCCAAATGAAACAAACGAAAGCCAACATTCAATCTGATGATTGATGTTGAGAAAGGAAGGGTGTTGCTAGTTAGATCAGGAAATGAGGATGCAGGAGAGATTATTTGGATGGAAAAATCCATCTCAGATATATTTAAGTATAATGAAATTGAGAATCTTCATGTAAAGGTTGACTAGTGGAAGCCTATGTCAGGGAAATACAATGGAATTTTTTTAGAGCAATATTGGATACCAAATCCTGATGACACAAAGCTTAGTTTTATTCTAATAAATACCATAGTGTGGGCATGGATGCCAAAGAAAGAACATTGCAAGAACAAATATCTTAAGATTAGGTTTACATGATTCATGAATGTAAATTTTTTTTGAAGGATCTATTAATATACATTCAGACACACTTTTCAATATTTGTTGTATATAAAATATTATTTTCATGTTATTTTTGGAGTTTTATATTATTTAGTATTTCAATGTAATCATTTTTTGATACAAATTACATGACATTCCCATAAAATATTTAAGTTTTCAAAGCTTTATTTGACCAACATGACTTCTTACCATATCAAAATCAATAATACACTTAAAAACATCTTCTAAACTTGGTCTATTAAAACAATAGTGGGGTACCTAATTAGTATTCTATTTAGTATAAAGCATTTAAACACTTAATGAATAGATGCTAGACACTTGTAATAATGTTTGAAGTGAGTTTTCCTTAATATTCCTTATTATAATTGATATAAATCCAATTTGCTATTTTGTTGCACTCTAATTTATAAAAATAAAAATAAAAAATTGATCATTGAACAACACAACTAGACTTATAAAATATTTCCTCTTATAGATTTTGAAGTGGTGCCAACATTGTACTATTATAATAAATTTGTACTGAACTTAGGAAACGTAGTTAGTGTCAATTTAAAATGGTCAATAATAGTAAGAAAAACAATATTAATATATTGTTAAAAAACTTTATAGGTAAGAATTGTTTTACAAAATCTACTATTCATGAGTCAAATTTAATACATAAATATAAATATTAATGATAATAGAAATAATTTAAGGAATCTAAGTTTTGAATGAATGTTAATTTGTTCTTTTCAATACAATATCCTTAAACACTACAGGAACAAAAACTAAACATTTGTAATAAATAGTTTAGTCAATTTTCTCTCTTTCCTCTTGTATTTGAAAATAATCAAATTGTACTACTTTGTTACTATTATAATTCATGATTGATTTTAATCATTAAAATGATTAGTAATTGAGTTGAGAGGCTCATACTACAACCCAATATGAGGATATGTGTAAGTGTGTTTGTCTGTTTGTGCCCCTTTAAAATAAAAAGTATATTCTAAATAGAAAAATAAAAAAATGAATATGTTGTAAAGTAATTAGAAGAAAAAATGTGTGAATTAGATGTTTGAATATTATACTTTTCAAAAATATTTCAGCTAGAGATTCATAAACTATTTGAAGATCTATATTAACTAATTTATGTCAATATCAACTTCATATATATATATAAAAGAAGTTTTTATGGTTAAAATTTTTATTGGTTTTATATATACTTTATTTAGCATTCAAAAATGTAGTTTCAACAATGAAAAATAACACATTGTATTTTACACTCTAAAAATGTTTGCACGTGAAGAATTTTGATCACTACATTCATACTTAAGATGGATCTATGTTGGTATATATTGGACACATTACTATGATAATTTGTCATTAAATAATTTTATACTTAATATGTATCTTGCATATTAATCTATTATTCATTAAGTAAGCTTCAATCAACTCAGTTTTTAACACAAAAATACAAGTAAAAAATAAAAATAAATTATGCTACTACTCACATTCAACATTTAATTTGATCCTAAGAAAACATTTTCTCCTCAACTCTAAAATGGTGCAAATTTCCTACAATAGTATGAAATGATAATGGTGATAATGATGATTATCATCCACTAAGACCAAATATGGTATATAAGAAGGCAAAAAGATATTACCCAGAATTATTTCAAATTTTATTGTTATGCTCAAAAAGCATTAAAAGAAGTGTTTCAAGCTCATCATAATTTTGTTTAGTTAAAAGATAAAGAAGGTTGGTAGCGTCACAAATATTTTAAAATTTAAATCCAATATGAGTATAAACTCGATGATCTATGAAATTTTTAAAATCTTCAACTATATTACTAGTGTTGCAAAGGTGATAGACTTTTAAATTGTGCCAACATTGTCTTAGTAATAATTGTAACTTAACACATACATGATATTTACTATATCATATTATAATTAAATGGGTTAATAATAGTAAAATACACATCATTCTTTTCATAAAATAACTTTAACAAACTTATATTTTAATACAAACCATAAAAATATTAAAATAGATAATGTAAGGAATCCAAAATTAAGACGTGAAAGATTTGTTTTTGCAAGTTTATATGAATTTGTTTAATAAATTTTATCATGACAATTTTTCACAAAAATTGATGAATATCTACCTTAAAATTAGCGAACTAAGTGAATTTATAATTCCCCATTTTGAAAAAACTTAATCTAGTTAAAGTTATATATTCTAGATCCACTGAATACTTCCAAATTTAATGAAATATGTGTTCTCCGTTGTCGATCTCTCCCCCAGATCCAACGGTCCTCGTTGAATCGCTCTATCACGATCAATGTTTGCCATGGTCGGGGTTATTGCCCCCGGTGATTCAGTTCCACCGATTTATTCTCCACCGTTGATCTTCCCATAGATCCAATGACCTACGTGCAATCGCTTGATCGTAATCAGCGTTTGCCCGTGGTCGAGACTACTCCACTCGCTGACTTCAGCTCCGCCGATTTAATCTCCACCATCGATCTATTAGATCTGATGGACCTTGAGCATCACTTCCTTTGCCTTGCATTCCTCTCTCTTCATGGTTTTTTCTCACTCCCACTGCGTTGCGAACAATTTCTTTTATGGATGCCTTTGCCCCTTGGTCACACCAAATTCACCTGCAAGTATCTATATATATATATATATATATTAATAATAATTATTATATATATATATAATATAATATATATATAAGCTATGATTCATATTAATCGCAGTCTTTCAACCATTCAAAAACATAAATACATGATTTCTAAATTGGGCTTTACGCATAAAAGAAAAAGAAACATAGAAAGTATTTTTTTCGACTCTGACTGTCTCTGTGGTCTGCTCGCTTCACACCAGTGGCCTTCTTCACAGTTTGCCCGTAGGCTTACAACCTTCCTCAATTTGGCTAACTCCCTACTCTACATTCTTGTGTCGTTTTTAATACATCAGTGGCAGTTCCTCTTGTAGTTTGAGGAACTATTTTTTCAATTTTGAGACAGTTTTCTCAACTAATTCCCATCTAATCCTATCTTGTCTAAATCAAAGATAACAATGGCTGATTTAGCCTTTTTTTACAATAACACAAAATGAAACTAAATAAAATAGAAATTTGAGATGCTTCTGTTACACAGTAATTTGTCACCATTTGTCACCGTCCCTGTTACCCCTCTCCCGCATCTTGGAGGACCCATTCCGGGACTTGTGAGAAGTGACAAGACTTGAAACCCCTTGCCTAGTTTCTCTAGAGCAGTCACTTTTTGATCCTTTTCAGACTCTGTAAAAGAAAAGGCTCTATTGAGCATTTGTCACTTCGGGCTCTTTAAAAGGCGACTAGAGTCATCTTTTGTCCTTTTCTCGACTCTTAAAACATGAAAAGGTCAAGTTGTGTCCTAATGTCATAAAATTTATTCAGCCACGATAACATTTACCTTGGTAGATCTTGTTTGTGTTTAGTTTTGAGTAGGGTCTCTTATCGTTAGTTTGCTTAGGGTCTTTTTTCGATCATCCTGGCAGATCCATCGACTTTGTCTCCTGTCCCATGACAGAGGTCGTCCAGTCTTCTGTTGCCCCTGAGACACCGGTTTCTGCGCCTTCTATTTGTTCCGAGTATCCAACCGTGAACTCTCAGCTCCAGAGGACGAGATTTACGACTTTTTGGACCCTGTTGCGGACCTCGAAGAGACTATATCCACCACTCCTGTTGGTGTTGCATCTCCGATGGCTTCTTCCGATATGGAGGATACATCTCCTGTGTCAAGTGGGATGCCCGTTATGTCGAGTATTGATACTCCCATTTCGGCTACATCCCCAATTATCTCTACGCCCTACACCATTACACCTCTCGGTATCACGGTGCCGGCGCGCTATAGATCTTTGAGGGATGCTATGATCTCTGTGGCTTCCTCTTCTATGTGGGATCAAAACATCGTCCCTACCACAGGACCGTTTGTTTCCCAAGTTCACCATACTGCTGTTACAGCAGTCCCAACCAATCCAACCGTCTGTGTCGCATTGTCAACTCCAGTTGTTAGTGCCGTTATAGCATCCTCTGCTGGCAATTCTGCTGCAGGCCCATCTCGAGGTCCGGCACAAAGTGGTAAATCGACACATACGGCTAGAGTTGTTCACCCCGCAAGTGGTGCCCCTCCTCCTTCCGATCCTATGACGGCAGAGGAGGCATATTCTCAGTACTTGCATAATGTCCAGAACCCAGGTGGGCAAGGCCCCTATTATGATCCTGAGAATCATTATTTGTATACCTCCTTGCTTGAAGAGCCTTATGTGGAGGCTTCTGTTCCATTGAGCGTGGCTTGGGGTGCTACCGGATATGGCGGTGGCCAGTACCATCAGGGTTAAGGAAAGCCATCTCAAGGACCACACCACCAGGGTCAACAGCCTTACTCGCAGCCTAATCATGGGCGACAGTATTATGGCCAGAATTACCCAGGTCAACAAGGAGGCCCGCAAGGACAACCCTATCAGGGACAACCTTTAGCCTCTAGTGGTCCGTCTTTCACGTATCTTGGGCAACCTTCTGGAAACCCGGGACAACCTAATGCTCAGCAAGGACAACCCGGGACCCAACAGGGCCACCCTTCGGGGCAACCCTATGGGAACCAGGGACAACCTTATAGTCAGCAAGGTCAACCCGGAAACTAGCAAGGCCACCCTTTTGGGCAAGGGGGCCAGCCTTACGCACATCAAGGCCAGCCTACCACTCAGTAACCGTCTGGTCTACAAGGAAAATCCTCGGTTGCGGAAGGGCAGCCCCTCGCTCAGCAAGCTCGACCTTCTGGGCGAACAGGGCCGTCTCAGATCCGACCGGGACAACCTTCCGGCCAGATGGCCCAGCATGCAGGCGGGTACCAATCCCGGCCTCCTCATTCAGGTGGGTATCAATCCCAACATCCGTATTCAGGTGGGTATCAATCCCAGCCTCCTTATTCAGGTGGGTATCAATCCCAGCCTCCTTATTCAGGGTTTGGGGGGTATCCCCCATCCCCCCAGCCCCCTTCCTTATTCCGGGGTGGGTACCAATCCCAACCCCCGTATTCAGGTGGGTATCAATCCCAATTTGCTCATCAAATGCCGCCTGGTTCCCAGGCTCAGTATGGATACCAGCAACCCCAGGGGCAAAATCAATATACCCCGTATCAAAATTACCAGCAGTCGCAGGGAAACCCTTATCAAAATTATCAACAACCTGTTGGCCAGTATGGTAACCAATGGGGCGCTGGGGGCAGAACCAGTATCAGCAACCCAATTTTGGAAATAACCCTTACGGAAAAAATCCTTCTGGACAGGGCCCTTTTGGACCTGGTCCATCGGGACAAGGCCAGTGGGGGCAAACGGGAACTGGATGGAATTCCGGCTCTACCTCATATCCGGGACAAATGTCCTTTAACCCGCAGCTACCATTTCTAGTGACGTTGGAACTGCCCGATGTGTCGAAGTTAACAAATGACCCCATTTTACATAATCCACAATGGCCGCCAGTTCCAACTAAGATACTTAGTGACTGTCCCAAATTCGACGGAAAAGCCGGAGAGGACCCTCAAGCTCATGTGATGACGTATCACTTATGGTGTTCGTCTAATTCATGGCTCGATGACTCGATTCGGCTTCACCTCTTTCAGAGGACTCTCACTGGTTCTGCCACTAAATGGTATATTGAATTGACCCGTGCGTCATTTCAAGATTTCAATTTGTTGGCCATGGCATTCCTTACTCACTTTCAGTTACCCAT
>APFE030591994.1:30736-47260 GCA_000404065.3 Pinus taeda | reverse complement strand
CAAGATAAAGCTACTTGTTTGTTTTACTATCTTGGAGAGTTAATTACTCCCTACTCCAAGATACTAGCCTAAGCTATGTTGGTGTATTAGAGCCCTAGAAACAAAAAAATTGTTAGATTGATTTTATTTTAAGTGTGATTTTTATTGGCTTTTGATTAAGTCAAGAGGTGATGGAGATGAAACTTGTGGTGTAAAGACTCAACTCAAAATCACTACAAAAGTGCACTTAAGATGATTAAATGATATTTTCTCTTCAATGAAGTTCTAGCTAGGAAAGAGTTGGAAAATGCAAATACTTGAAAACACAAATCTTTCTTAACAATCAAATCAAAAGAAGAGTATCCGTTCCAATGCACTCAAAATGAGACAACTAATTATTTTCACAAGAATTCCTTTTTTCATTCAAACACTCAAATGCTCCCAAGACAAACTTTTTTCGAAAGAGATTTTGATATTTTAAAGAACATTCAAAATTATAACTAAAGAAAATATTTGAGAAAACTATGAATAAAGCAAACTTAAGATCTACAAACTATGAAAACCTATTTGAAGTAAAAGCTCACAAAAAGTCTTTTTGAGGATGTTTTACTTGGCTATAAGCAAACCAAGGACCAATTTGTCTAGAATCACAAATAAGTCAAGAACAACCAATTTTGTTCTCCTTTTGAAAATGAAAATCCAAACTTTCAATCACAAGCTTTTCGAAGTTTTGTAAAGAGAAAACTCAAAGCGGATTCCTCAACAAGGGGAGATTTCATAAATGGTCAGACTCATAAGAAGACAGGTAGACACTAAGGTGATCTGAAGTCCCTACAGCCTCCAAGCTCAGAGCCACTACACAACCAAATCAAAAAACAAACCCAACAAGCAAAACTCCTAGGAATTTCACCTAAAACCCTAATGCTAGTGAAATTAAACCAAGGAAAGATTTCAACCAGTCACATGTAGGTATGGGCAGAGGATAACCACTAGAAAAACAAAATAAAACTATTTTAAAAAGCAAAATTCAAAATTTTCAAAAATTTGGCAGGGTACGCAGGTTCAGAGTTTACACAGGTGCGGGTACGCTCTGTGCACAAAGTAAAAGTGCGTACAGGTACGCACTGTGATACACGTGCAGACTGCGAACTTCGACCAAAGTAATGAAAAAGAAAAAACAAAGCTAAATCCATTAAGTCTACCCAAATCCACACACAACAAGCCAAAAACAGAAACAAAAAGGCAAGTTTCTCAAGTTAAAGAAAAACGAGGAAAACAATCAAGTCCCCAGTGGAGTCGCCATTTGCTCATGCGGAATGAGTCGATCTTGCGGACAAGATAGACCTTCCTAGAATCTAATGAAGACCTAATGACAAACAAACCAACCAGACACTATCTTTCTCTAAATGTGCTTTATGAATAATGGCAAACAAATGTGTTTAAGGCCTACCTCATGTCCAATGCAAGTTTGGAGATGCCTTTGCTCCTTTGATCCAAGTAAGTTCCTTTGTCACAAACCTACAAACACAAACAAGGAAAACAATTAAATAGCACTTGAATAACCATTATTATAAAACATATTTAACATGAAATTCAAGGATTCCATGAAACAAATAACATGAGATACTTGTTGAGAAAAATGAGCTTGATTGTATTAATTCAAAAGAAGAATAACCTTACAACCTTTGCCTTGACGCTGTACAAGCTCCTCCCAGGGTCCAACAAGAAGTCTCCTCTACTTTGACAAGCTTCACTCACTCCCCAATGAAGCCAAAAAGGTATGTGATCTCTCCTCTTAGGCTCAAATAGGAAGTCTTGATTTCACCAGCATTTACCCTCAAAAATGTTCAGCTTCTAACCTCCCTAGCCACTAACCCAATGCCTCAATTTATAGCGCAATGGAGGAAGTTACTAGGTCCTCCTTCAAAGGGATAGAATCCTCCTTCAAAGGGATAGCTCCTCCTAACAAGGGATTAGCTCCTTCTGTTTTGGGATGCATGAACCACCTTGGAGCGAACAATCCACGTCGAAATTCCTTCTAGAAACATCTAGAATTAACCCAAAGTGAGTTTGTTAAGATAAAAATTGCGCCTTTTGACTTTCACAGGGGTACGCACCCTTCCCTTTACAGACAGAGCGTATAAGTACACAGGTAATATGAACAAAGGGTGCGGGCCCGCAGGAAAATGTGAGAGAAAGTACAGAACCAGAGTTACATTATTTTTTCATGTCTTTCTCTCATTTCCAAAGCTTATTTTGAAGAGCTGAGGTTTGAGACTTGCTTAGGAGGTCAGTACAAGTGATGATAGACCCATACTAACTGCAAATAATCAAGGTGATGATATTTTTATGTAACAGATTGCCCCCTAAAGTGCGAAGTCTGTAGTAGATGAGGATTTCATTTATCATTTAGGAAGGGTGAAGTACTTTATCATTTCGAGGATCATCTCGTGGAGAGCCTGGTTGGAACCTGTAAAAACATTCAATGCAAAATATATATATGAGATCATATCATCCTTGAGGTAGGTATTCCAATACTCAAATAAAAACTGACTAAAAAACACTAACTACTGCTCTGATATAGGAATGATCTTGTAACACATCATAATTATAGACATATGTGGACACAGTATGGACACAGCCATCTGTTTATGAATAGTCCATAGTATAATGAATACAAAATTCCTCGCAGCCTGGATGGTGGAAACTAGATCTAGGGTCTTCATTTCTACTTCCTGAAACAATACGATTCTATCCATGCGAATGAATGTATCGAAGTCGAACATGGTAGAAAGTGCTTGATTACTAGTCAATGACATAAATTGTTAACAAGCGTGAGAGAAACCATCAATTATGACAGTGGCTCTCAAAGTACTTAGTACAATCCATGAGATGTGATAAGATGTGTTGATGTCGAACATGTCACGGAGTCCTTTGATCGAAATTCAATGATGCAAACTGTCGTCAAAGGTGAGAAACCTGCCATTGAGGCATGAAGATCTCAAGGTACTGACAATTTCTAGATCATATTTCTAGATAATGAGTTGAAGTCGATAGAAAGCAATCCGTCGTAGGCAAGCCCACAACACGAAATCACAGATCAAGTTGAATAAATTTAGTTGCAAGGACTGACTCAGGGATGGTCAAGATGGATGACAGAAATTTTGCATATGAATGGCTTATTTGCACTGACCTCTTGAACACATAACGACACGATAGATGTTTTAGTGACTATTGACCCAAAGTTAATATATAGAAACCGGCTGAAGACTTTCAATGTGGTTTGATCAACTATTAGGTAAAGGATTTCCCAACCCAGGTGAATGAAAGTGTCGTGTTCAAGAGTTGTTACAAAGTATGACAAACAGACTCACTTTTCTCTCTTTTCCCCCACCATTTCTGGCAAGTACCTCTTTATTTTTTACAAGCTTGAGGAGGATAACATATGCTTGATTATAAGCTCACCTTCGGGTGAGTCCAACTTAGTTTAAATTCGAACCCTAAGAAGGAGTGGTCCGTTCCTGTTTGTAATTGAATAGGTCCTTTACTGTCAAAATTTTAATGAGTCCAGTATAGGAGAAACTCATTGTTTTTCATTTTTAGAGAGTCTGAAAAAACATAAGAAGACTCCAGGGTTGACTTTTTCGTAAATTTGTGTCTCCCAAGCCCGAAAAAGTATAAAATAATACTTGAGAGAACCACTTGATCTTTTACGACCAAGGAGTACATTTCGTCATTAGTGTCTTTGATCCGAAAAAGTAAAAAAGCGATCAAGGACACGTCGTTTTCTAACCAATATCGAATTTGAAACGACAAAAATCCGGCAATCTTTTTTATGTTTTTACGGTCGGAAAAGAGTTGTAAATGGACCGTATTTTAATTCTGTTTTAATGATCTTAAAAGAAAAAATCGGCAATCTTTTCATGTTTTAGGAGTTAGAAAAGAGCTTAAAGGTGACTCTAGCGTTTTTGCCGAAAATGATAGATTTCACCTGAATAATCCGTTATCTTGCACAAAAACACAAACATTACTCATACCTATTTGAAATGGATAAAAATGTCGCAAGAATACCTTTTCAAAGTGAAATATAAACAAATTTGCAATTTATTTACTCAAAAAAATTATAAAAAGGGCCTTTTACCATTCATTTTTACCATTTGTTATTTGGGTGAGAAAATAGTGCTTTTTCTCAGAAAACATCCCGTGAAGATTGTGGAAAATCCAACCGTCGGAATCGAACATCGTCTTCTCCAGGTAATCCAGATCATCCTACTCTTCATTTTTAACCATTTCAATTTTCATTTTAGTCTTTCATTTGATTTTTTGGGAGGGTTTTTAGGCATAAAACCTGCGCTCGGGGTCCGCAAGCTTACCACTACGGACCTGCGGACCCCGAATTTTTCTCCATTGGGAAAAAGCTCAGGGTCCGCACCTTACGTGTTGAAAAAGTATGGTCCCACGCACTGTGTCTAACACGTAGGGTGCGGTCCCCACCACGAGGTTTTTTAACCCAAAATTCCTCAAAAATGGACCAATGAAAACATTTTTTAGCATTCTAAATCATCTTTATGCTTGATGCAGGTAGTACATCATGCTAGATTGGCGCGAACGAGAGCACAAGGATGTGGATGCTGCCGCATGGAATCATAATCCTTCACTTGATGCTTTGAGGGTGTGTAGCTTGTAAAAATACTGGGCCATTCCTGGCATGAAGGCTCAGGTGGATTTCTTACAGTGGATGGTTGACAGATGGAGCGTTCAGGACCAGTGCTTCTTTATTGGTGGCCACCAGCTCGAAATCGAGCTGGCGAATGTATATTTCTTGACTGGTTTGCCTAAGAGAGGTGCTGACTTGACTCTGTTCAGGACTAGGGCAGGTGGCCAGTCTGTCGATAGCCTCCGGCTAGAGTACTGCAACAGCCAGGCTAGAGACAAAGGGATAGACATAAAGACCATATCCCGTCCTGAGCTCGTGTTGATTGCATTCACCGTTACTAGACTTTGCAGAGCTACCGCATTACATATTGCCACCAGATCCTAGATGCGTATGGCAGTTGATTGCTTCCGAGGGATCATCCTCAACTGGTGCGATGCTGTGTTGGCCAATGTGAAGGGCCAACTAACTAGGGCCAAGAACGGGCGACTTAAGACTTTTGGTTATTGGGCTTTAGTCATGAGTTTTGGCTTGGAGAGGGTTCTTATGCTGATCCCGCAACACCTTACAGTTGGAGTTGGGCTTCCTCGAGAGCCCAAACTAATGCGATGGGTCACAGTTATGGCCCGTCATCCTGATGAGGAGACCGAGGTCATTCGGTTCAAACCTGAGTATTTCCAATGGTTAGAGAACCAGGCTTTTTCTATTGAGGACTTCCCTTATGCTGGGATTGATTTTCGTGGAGAACTAGACATGGCTCTTCCTCCAGGAGAGCAGTGGGACGACTCAGGTAAAATCATTTTTCAATATTTTCCTAATTTTATTTTATTTTTATTTTTATTTTTATATCATCCCAAAACTGATAGTAAAAATTTTCAAAATGCAGATGTGGGCCCACAGTGACCAGCCACTCTCCGGCCTTACGAGAGAAAACAACCAGTTGCACCGGCTCTAGCCCCACAGGATGAATCAACGGAGACCTTGGCGGAGCTGGAGAGTCATCTAGAGTGCCTAACAGGGGACATTCTCGAGACCAGCATAGATTACATCCCTCTTCGACTTCAACTTTATGTGATTGGAGTCCCAGGGCCCTTTAGGAGGTTCCTTTGTAAGGTGGCTCATGCAGTGGTTTCATATCGAGATCATCACCAGTGATGGGATGATCGCCTATTATAGTCACATGTGACATTTTTGCTTTTTGTACCTACCATTTTTGCCGATCATAAGGTGTTCTTCAACCTATGATCGGGGACGATGTATTATTTTGACACACTCCTATATATATGATATCGTTATTACCAGCTTGACTTGTTAAACATGTTATGGAATTTTTTAAATTTACTTGTATGATTATTGCACATGTCTACTTAACATTTGAGAAGCAATTGCATCTGCTAATGTATTTAAAGATCTTGGAATATGCTGATATTCAATATAGTCAAATTCACGTTCCAAGAGACGCACTCTCAAAAATAATCTTAATAAAACTGGATTTCTAATGGCGTATACTCTATTAAGCTGTAATATAACGAGTTCAGAATCTAACCTCCCTATAAAACTCTGAATCCCAAATGAAATAGATTCAGATAATAACTCAATCACTGCACTATACTCTGCAATGTTGTTCGTTGTTTGACCAAGGCTTACCCCATGCATAGATACCAACTCATCAGAGGGTGAATAGATAACCAAAGTTGCGGAAGAAATATTTCGTGTACTACAACAAGCGCCATCAGCGAAACCAATATATGTTTGGACAGGCGTCGACATCTGCAACATCAAACGTAAAACCAAGATAAGCAGGAATAGCAACGGAAAACTCATTCTCTAAGCTCAGCACACTTTAATCTAAAACACACCAGCTAGAAGAAAAAACTAACCTAACTAAAAAATCTCCACACTTGTTTTAAGCATAATACCTCTTCAGGTAAAGACCATTTTTGGGTTTACCTAAAGAGACCTCGTCAAAGTCTACCAATTCATAGGTCCCTTTCGCTAGCTTTCGCTTGACAACAAAGGGACCATGCCACATAGGCACAAATTTTCCAGCGCTTAATTTATCATTTTCTTGATCGTACAAAAGGACGAGATCTCCTTCCGAAAAATTTCGAGGGGTCACATTTTGATCATACTAAGTTTTAATACGTTTGGCATGAGATTCGATCACTAATGCAGCATTGTGGTGATTCTCATCTAGCTAAGCCAAGTATAACAAACGTATTTCCTCTTCGGAAGTAACTGGAAGTAACTCGATGGCCATTCGCAATGACGGGATTTCACACTCAATAGGTAACACAGCTTCCAAACCATAAACTAGTTGGAAAGGAGTGAACCCTGTTGATGTTTTAACTGAGGTTCGATACGCCCACAGTGCTAAAAATAGCATGTTATGCCAATTCGATCGATGAATCCCAATGATTCGTTGGATCATGATGACTAGAATTTTGTTGATGGCTTCAACCAGCCCATTATCTTGTGGATAATAAGGAGTTGAACTGTCATGACGCAAGCCAAGTTGGCCTGTAAGTTCAGTCATCATAATGTTTCGAAAATGATGCCCATGATCAGTGATAATCGCTTGTGGAACACCAAACCTAGTAATTATATGATTGAATACGAAAGTCGCAGCTATTTTGCCGTCTGCCTCAAATGTAGGCATCACCTCGGTCCACTTAGTAAAATAATATACCGCAAGGATAATATATGCATGCCCCCCGGCCGAGTGAGGGTTACATGTAATAAAATCGATACCCCATTTGGCAAAAGGACCAACGACAATTATAGGGTGAAGAGAAGCAGGTGGAGCATGCATCTTTCGATCAAAAATTTGGCAATTATGGCATTTTCGCATCGCAATAATACAATCTTTAAACATAGACGACCAGAAATAGCCAGCGCGCAATATCTTTTGGGCAGTGGCATACCCAGACATATGACCGCCACACGCTCCAGAGTGATAGTCATTGAGGACCCCTTCAACTTCCTCATGAGTCAAACAACGTCGAAAAACAGAGTTCGCGCCACGACGATGAAGAGTATCTCCAATAATTTTGAATTGTTGGGACTGGAATCGTATTTTTCGATGGTCTGATCATGAAATATCTGGCTGAAAGGATTGGTTTTGGAGATAAATGATGATATCCCCGTACCACGGATCCAAAGTGCTGATTAGAAACAAGGATTCGTCGGCAATGGGCTCCTCCGTCACAGTTTCCGTGTCAGCACGCGGGAAGTCACACATTAATTCCGCAAAAACTAAAGATTTCTTTGACTTAGACTTTTCAAATTCCAAGTCGAACTCCTGCAGGATAACAATCCATTTGGAGTACTTGCCCCCCAGCAATTGCTTGGTCAAAATATAGATCATAGGGTTGCAATCAGAAATGGCCGTAGTTTTGCGTAGTAAAATGTAATGACGAAAACGTTGGACAGCTTGAAGAACTGCCAATGCCAATTTCTCCACATGTGAATATTTTAGCTCAGTTGGATTTAATGTTCGACTAAGGTAATATATCACATGTTCTGTACCGAATTCATCTTCCTGAACTAACACCATTCCAATGGTGGAATAGGAATCGGTGAGATACAAAAAGTAGTCCTGGTTGTAGTTGGGAGGATGCAACAGCGGTGCATGGGTCAACACGTGTTTTAGTGCATCAAAATATTTCTCGGCTATCTCATCCCAAAAGAATGAATTATTCTATTTCAACAACCAGGTAAAACCCTTTGTGATCTCGGCGTAGTTAGGGATGAATCGACATAAAAAGTTTGCTTTCCCTTGCAAACTTTGGAGTTGGTGAAGAGTCGAAGGAGGAGGCAATTTGATGATAGCTTCGACCTTCGAAGGATCAACACGAATGCCGGCTTTCGAAACTACAAATCCTAGTAATCGACCTATTTCAATACAGAAGACACACTTGTGGGGATTCAACCTAATATGATAATGCCTACATCTCATAAATATTGCTCTTAAATGGATGAGATGGTCAGCTCGATGTAATGAATGAGCAGGCAAGTCATCGAGATAGGGTTGAAAAATGTGCTTAATATCATGAAAAGCGTAAGACATGGCCCGTTGAAAAGTTGCGCCGACGTTCTTAAGCCCAAAAGGTAATTTTCAATAAGAAAATGTCCCCCACGAACAAATGAATGCCGTTTTTGGTTGATCAGTAGGCAGAATATTGATTTGATTGTATCCGGAAAAGCCATCCATAAAGGAGAAAATTTCACTGCCGGCACAATCATCAATAATTTGATCGATATAGGGAGTATGGTAATTGTCCTTTGGACATGCTCGATTAATGTCCCTATAGTCGATACATATTCTTATTGTCCCTTTCTTTTTGTTAACAGGAACAATATTTGATACCCAATCCATTAACGGGCTCGGATAAATGAAACCTGCTTTCAATAATTTTTCAACTTCTGATTTAATTGCAGTAGCTTTTCTTGGGTGAATCGGACGCAAACGTTGCCAAACGGGTTTAGCGTCCGGGTAGGTTTTAATTTCATGAACTACAATTGTTGGGTCAATTCCTAGCATTTCCTCATATGACCAGGCAAACACATCGCGAAATTCTTGAAATAGGGCCTTATATGTTTGAATTTCATCTTCCGTACAAGAGGCACCTA
The DNA here is from genome assembly GCA_000404065.3 of Pinus taeda. NCBI lineage: Eukaryota > Viridiplantae > Streptophyta > Pinopsida > Pinales > Pinaceae > Pinus > Pinus taeda. Next base: position 37,995 of record APFE030591994.1, on the reverse strand, counting down.
TATGAATGTTTTCAACAATTCCAGGCTTAACTGAAATGCCAAGGGGAATAGTTTAAGAAATATTTCCCAAGTTTAATTCAGAATTAGGATGTTTCATTGGATTCTGAGCATCCTTAACATATTCAGTCGTAAATATTGATGAAAAATCATTTTCAAAACGATCGCTCTCGGGTAAAAATGAAGATCTGTGATGAAGATCTTCCCATGATAACTCATCGACGCATAGGATTTCACGAATTTGCTCATCTGATTGAACAAGTTTGGAAAACGTTATTAAATCCGAGTTTGATGTCAAAAGTGACTCCTCATGGACCACGTTCATTAAGTCAATTCAAGTTGACGTTGGGTTGGAAAACAACTGCATGGTCTGATATGCAAGTTCATACGGACTCAAAGGCATAAGAGCACCAAGTGAGTCTATCTTAGATTCAGAAGGTATGATCCAAGGATCGTCATTAGCAATGGTTCTTGATGAAACCATATGAATGGTTGCAGTAGAAGACGATGCGTTGATAGGGGGGAAAGGAAAAGTGCCCAGTAAACTGCAACCTTTAACTAGTCCTACACCAACATCGTTATAAGGGATCGTCTCTTTACCAACATGCTGAATGCTCTCAGCAGAGGCTGGGTCAGATGAAAAGTATGACAACTGGTCTATAGTTACGATCTTTCCATTATGAGGGAATTTTATAAGGCGAAAAACCAATGAGACAACAGCTGTCATAGCGTAAGACCAACTACGACCCAAGAGAAGGTTGTAATCCAGAGGGGCATCAACCACCTCCACATCTAGATTAACGGTTTTACCTTCAACCCCTATAGGTAGATCCTGTAAAATGCCAAAAGGATGAAACCCACGGCCATCAAAGGCCTTAAGAATCGTCGAGGATTGATTTAGTGAAGGAGAACCAAGCGATCTCCAACACTGTATGGACATAATACACATGGAAGCTGCCTCATCAATCACAGTCCCATGAACAGGTCTGTTTTTGACTATCACTGGAATCTGGATAGCCATTTGATGAGGTAAGCGCGGTGCACTATTTTCGAGATCGAAGATTATAAGGTTCATAACCTGAACATCAACAGCTCCTATAGCTGATGAAAGTAATTTGCGTTGTGCTGGACATGATTGCAGCACTTCCAAAGCTGACATCGCTGAGGGTGAAACAACTAAATCCTCAACAATGTTGCAATTCTGAGCTGCTCTCGCATGTGGATTGAAAGCAGACTTTCGAAGTAAACCCTTTCTGGGCGGTTTGATTACTAATTCTGGGTTAGGTTTCTCGATCTGTAGTGGATCAGAACCGAGAGCTGAGGTTGATGGATTTGAATGAGAAGATTCTGCTTCTTTACCATCAACAGGATATTTACTGCCATAATCTTGCGATCGAGTCACAATCCGTACATGGGACATCATCAATATGGGTTCCTCATTGGCACTGGAGGATGAACCTATCATCTTACTGTCTTGAGCTGGAAAAGGATCCTTTAAGATAGCAGGAGTTTGGGAATCTTTGACAATTTTCGCAACCTCTACGCAATGAGGGCAGTGTCTCGTATAATGGTCTTCATCGCAGATGAGACATGGATAACGAGGTTTGCATTTTTCATCAGTTGATTCCACTTTTTTGGGTTTCTCTTTTGAATTTTTATCTGTTTTATTCTTCTTCTTCCCTTTCTTCTTACCATCGGATTTTGATTTAGCTGTAGATGACTCTACAACGTGAATATTGGTGGAAAGTTTCGCGGAAGACTCTCCTGTTGGGGAATCTGGCATGGTTATGATGGGAGAAGAATTCTTGGAAGACTTCTCCTTACTTTTGGTATTAACCGTACCAATCATAACATCAGAGACATGAGACCCTGAAGGAGCAGCAGCGATTTGATTTTGTTTGGGTAGATCGGGGATCTTCTCGTGTAACGTACCCAACTGAGTATAAACTAAGTCAAGGTATTGTTCTTGAGCAATGACTTTCTCTTCAATAACTAATCTGGCTTTAGCTACATCCTCAGTGATCTTGGGCAGTAAAGATTTTACAAACCATTCAGCTAAGATCTGATCCGGAATATAAACTTTCACTAAACGTCGTCGACGTCTCCATTCATGGATATGATCTGAAATGTAAGTGGACGTTGACTTCTTTAACAAAGTTAATAGTTCCGTGCCATTGTCATATCTGACTAGCAACTGAAAATGAGTTAAAAACGAGGTAGCTAACTGACTAAACTTATAAAAAGTGGCTTGCGGTAACTCGATGTACCATTTGGCTGCAAGACCAATTAGAGTGCACTGGAAAAGACGTAAATGAATGGAATCATATGAAATGGAATTAGATGCACACCAGAGGTGATAAGCCATCACATGGTTCGACGGGTCCTCTCCTGGCTTACCTTCAAATTTAGGAATATCATTGGGCAACTTATGCAGCATTGGCGGCCAATATTGAAGATAGTTAATTGGATCGTTTGTAAGGCGCGTCAAGTGAGGCAAGTCCAAAGTTGCGATAAACGGTAACTGACGATTAGGGTCCCAAAAACTCGGGGTCTGTAGACTAGCCTCAGGAGGAGGATATCCAGGATAACTAGGAACGGGAACCGCATTTGGGATATTTTGATCTCCTGGAAAACCAGGATTAACTGGACCATACTGGGGTTGCTAAGGTTGTTGATATGTATACCCAGGGTACGAATGATACTGATAGGTTGGTTGTTGCGCAGCAGGACCGTATTGGTACTGTCCTTAGTATGGAGGTTGATTAAATTGAGGTTGAGAAGTGACAACCATACTTCCCACAGGCATCTGGACCGAAGTCTAGACTGTGGGTCCAGACTGAGGTAAAGATGTCTGAGGAGTAGATACGAGGACAGTAGAAACCAGTGTTGTCGGTACTCCAGAAGAAGGTGGGGTAGATGGAGTAGATGTTGCAGTAGTTGCGGCAGATGTTTGAGGCGGAGTATGAGGCGTACTAGGCCCAGACTGAGAAACTACAGAAGGTGTAGAAGTTTGAATAGTAGACTAGACAGGTTGCTGAGATGGACCAGAAACCAAGGGTTGTCCAGGTTGAGATGACGATTGCACATTCGGTTGCAAGACCTATTGAGATTGAGATGGATCCCACACTAAATTCGTTCCAGGGTATGGACCCATAACAGGTTGAGGATATTGAGGACCATAGTCGGGTTGAGGGTATGGTTGATAATATGATTGACCAGAAGGTGGTTGGTAACCTTGAGATGGGTACTGACCTTGGGGTTGATAACCCTGAGGCACGTACTGATATTGGGGTTAACCTTGAGGTACATATTGATATTGAGGTTGATTTTGAGGTGCATATTGATACTGACGTTGACCTTGGGGTACATATTGATACTGAGGTTGACCTTGGGGTACATATTGAGTCTGGGGTTGACCTTGAGGAACGTACTGTCCCGTAGGTATGTACTGTCCTTGAGGTTGTCCCCTAGGCGCAAACTGAGTACCTTGAGGTTGCCCCCAGGCATATACTGGGTACCCTGAGGTTGCCCTCCAGGCACATACTGGATACCTTAATGTTGCCCCCCAGGCGGTAACTGGCCACCTTGAGGCTGAGAACTTGACATCATTAAAATATCTTCTACACTCAACAGTTTAGTACCACTACTTCCAGTTAACAACTTCTGTTCGATAGGTTGAGGAGATGCTCCCGAAAAAGTACCAGAGATGGACTGATACCCAGTGTGAACAGAAGGACCGACGTACAAATAGGCTTTCGGAGATTGAGAAAACATGGATGACGGGCTAGACATATTCAATAAAGGATAATAATCTCTAGGTGCTGGGTGATAAAAAATATGAGGTGGTGAAAAACTTAGTCCCGGATTTTCCAAAAGATTAGTCAAAGAACGATACCAAGCAGTACTCCTAGGTGGACTGTAAAATATTGATTCACGCTCCCTAAGGTCTAAGATAGGTCGATCTTCTGGAAAAGGAAAGCTTTCTTCGATGTCTGAAATAGCAAGCTCTTCAACAACTATAAGTCCAGAAGGAAGATCTTGGGTAATTACAATTTCTACCCTAGGTGAACTAGGACCACTGGAAGCTGGAGAAACAAACTTTGATATGGGAGTAGCAGCAACTTCAGATTCAGGTTTAGATATTTCAGGTTCTTCACCTATGTCACTAGTAGATGCAATACTACCAGTAACTTCTGAAATTACTAACGGTTGAGAATCAAAATGTACTATCAAAGAAGGTTCTCCTTCTTCAGGTGACCCACTTCTACTGTTGCTAGGAGTTACGAGGACTTTCAAGCCTTCAAGATGGCTCGGTACGTCCTCAGGAGGTCGGCCCCAAAGTCTATGGGACGTCCTCAGTAACTTAGCCACGTTTACAAACTCAGGGGATTGGCCCCGAAGTCTACGGGAATGCCTTGGTAATTCAGCCACAGTTAAAGACTTTTAACTACTTCACATGCAAACAAACTAAAATCTCAATGAAAACCACCTAAAGCCTCTAAAGAACCAAACAAATTGAATCACACGCCTAAAGAATCTAGGAGATCAATCACACACAAACATTAACTTTCCGGACCGAAAAAACTAGTTGGTGATGAAATCCAACGTCACAGAGTTCGATACAGAAATATCGGTTGGAACAGTTACCCCAACAACCTACTTAATGAATACACTAGCACAAGTTTCTCCACTTAACCGTCTCGAGTGAAGAGAACCCCCTAGAAAATCCAAGTGAGTCTAGTCGACATCTGCTCCAGGTACAGCGAGATCTTCCCGCCACTGTCACCTTAGGAAGAATCCTATAGAATATGGTCACTATGGTTACTAACAGAAACAAATATACGTGGGGGAATAGTCTACGATCCGATACGCACGCAAGGGCAGAGTAGCAAGCTCAATCCCCTTGAAGGCTCATTGACATAAACCAAGGTTTACCAACAAGTGACCCTAGGCTCCTCGACAACGGTTAATCCGAGGTTTACCATTTGTAATACGTGAATATCTGGCGTCGTTCCGAATGAGGAAGGATTAATTCCCACACTAGTTCGAACACGATCTCATTCTTCTCCTTTAAGGAGAGCTTTCCTAGAGCAGAGATACAACAATTGGATTTCTCTCCCACAGCAAGATATAGCTACTTGTTTGTTTTACTGTCTTGGAGAGTTAATTACTCCCTACTCCAAGACACTAGCCTAGGCTATGTTGGTGTATTGAGCCCTAGAAACAAAAAACTTGCTAGATAGATTTTACTTTAAGCGTATTTTTATTGGTTTTTGATTAAGTCAAGAGGTGATGGAGATGAAACTTGTGGTGTAAAGACTCAACTCAAAATCACTAGAAAAATGCACTTAAGATGATTAAACAATCTTTTCTCTTCAATGAACTTCTAGCTAAGAAAGAGTTGGAGAATGCAAATACTTGTAAACACGAATCTTTCTTAACAAACAAATCAAAAGAAGAGTATTTGTTCCAATGCACTCAAAACGAGACAACTAGTTATTTTGCACAAAAATTTCCTTTTCCTTCAAATGTTCAAATGCTACGAAAACAAATCTTTTTCAAAAGAGATTTTTATATTTTATAAAACATTTAAAACTATGACTAAATCAAATCTTGGAAAACTATGAATAAAGCAAACTTATGATCTACAAACTATGAAAACCTATTTGAAGTAAGAGCTCACAAGATGTCTTTTCGAGGATGTTTTACTTGGCTATAAGCAAACCAAGGACCAATTTGTCCAGAATCACAAATAAGTCAAGAACAACCAATTTTGTTTTCTTTTTGAAAATGAAAATCCAAACTTTCAATCACAAGCTTTTCGAAGTTTTGTAAAGAGAAAACTCAAAACGAATTCCTCAACAAGGGGAGATTTCATAAATGGTCAGACTCATAAGAAGGCTGGTAGACACTAAGGTGATCTAAAGTCCCTACAGCTTCTAAGCTCAGAGCCACTACACAACCAAATCGAAAAACAAACCCAACAAGCAAAACTCCTAGGAATTTCACCTAAAACCCTAACACCAATGAAATTAAACCAAGGAAAGCTTTCAACAAGTCACATGCAAGTTTGGGCAGAGGATAACAACTACTAAACCAAAATAAAACTAATTTAAAGAGTAAAATTCAAAATTTTCAAAATTTTAGCAGGGTACGCAGGTTCAGAGTTTACACAGGTGCATGTACGCTCTGTGTGCAAAGTAAAAGTGCGTACATGTACGCACTTTGATACAAGCACAGACTGCGGACTTCTCCTAAAATATGTTAGGCCCCTATACTACTAGTGTAACCCCTTATTGTTATTAGTACAACCCCCTTATTATATCGATATACCCATGTAGTGCCCATATTGTTACTATTGTGCCCCATAGAAGCCCATTATTGTTATTATTGTGCCCTTACATTATTATTGTTATGTCGGCTCTGATTATGTTATGTCCCCTTAAACTCCTATATATAGAAAGGGGGTCTTTTCATTTGTATCATCCAAGAATTGTTCATTTATGTAATGTAAAGGAGGTTGCCCTCGTAGAGGCTGAATTTTAAGGTGTTGATTCTATCTTTTCTATCTTTTCTTGAGTTGGTTTCATAACATTTGGTATCAGAGCTTTGGATTCTAGGGTTTCGCTGCTCCAAACAGGTCATCGTGGCATTTTCGCTATAACTTTTTTTCTGTGACGTTTCAGAAGTCACAAAAAAAACCCATTTGATACGAAATCGCGCTGAACCTTGGGTCCAAATTTTAGAGCTTTTCACATGATATTTACGGAGATATGATCTGAGGAATTTCATCTTTTTGCAGACTCCTGAATTACATTCCAAACAAGTGACCTGGGGAAAATCGTCATAACTTTCTCTCTGGGGATCAGATTAAAATTTCGTAAGAAGGTATAGAAATAGAATGCACTATAGTTTCTTGTATGCATTTTTTAGATTCAAAGGTCACAACAGTGACACGTGGCACGTCATACAAGTTCGCTCTACTGAATTAGTCTATAATCAAGTCACTGTGGGAGAATTGGCATAACTCTTCATTGGAGAATCCAATTGGGGTCAGACCGATGGCATTGGAAAGAGGACGTAGAGGAATACTGCAGTTCATAGTTTCAGAACTTAAAGATTTGCAAGTACAGAGTTACAGTCATTTGAAGAGCGAGCTCCTAAAATCAAGAAAAAGCAAGATGAGGAAGTTTGATGGCAAGGATCCAGTAAATTGGATATGTCAGATGGAGCAATATTTTGATCTACATGGTGTACCAGTG
>APFE030591994.1:2483-30112 GCA_000404065.3 Pinus taeda | reverse complement strand
GATGAATGGAAGAAGGACGAAGAAGTATGGCCACTTATTCAAAAGTTGCAAAAGATCCCAACTCAAACAATATTGCCAAAAATTGAAGAGGAAGGAAAAATCATATTGGAACCTGGAGCAGTCACAAAAACGAGAACCCAACAGCTACGAAATCGATCAATTTCAAAGTACCTCATCAAGTGGAAGAACTTACCCCCTGAAGATTCCACGTGGGAGGACAAGAATTTTATACAAAAGCATCAAGAACTACTCAAGCGTTGAGGACAACGCTTTTTGAAGGAGAGGGGCATGTTAGCCCCCTATACTACTAGTGTAAACCCTTGTTGTTATTAGTACAACCCACTCATTATATTGATGTACCCATGTAGTGCCCATATTGTTACTATTGTGCCCCATAGAAGCCCACTATTGTTATTATTGTGCCCTCACATTATTATTGTTATGTCAGCTTTGATTATGTTATGACCCCTTAGACTCCTATATATAGAAAGGAGGTCTTTTCATTGTATCATCCAAGAATTGTTCATTTATGTAATGTAAAGGAGGTTGCCCCCTCGAAGAGGCTGAATTCTAAGGCGTTGATCTATCTTTTCTATCTTTTCTTGAGCTGGTTTCATAACAGTTTACACAGGTGCATGTATGCTCTATGTGCAAAGTAAAAGTGCGTACATGTATGCACTTTGATACAAGCACAGACTGCAGACTTCTCCTAAAGTAATGAAAAAGAAAAAACAAACTTAGATCCACTAAATCCACCCAATTCCACACACAACAAGCCAAAAATAGAAACAAAAAGGCAAGTTTCTTAGGTCAAAGAAAAACAAGGAAAACAATCAAGTCCCCAGTGGAGTCACCATTTTGTCACGTGGAGTGAGTCGATCTTGTGGAAAAGATAGACCTTCCTAGAATCTAAAAAAGACCTAATGACAAGCAAACCAACCAGACACTATCTTTATCTAAATTTGCTTTTATAAATAATGGAAAACAAGTGTGATTATGGCCTACCTTATGTCCAACGCAAGTTTGGGGATGCCCTCGCTTCTTTGATCCAGATGATTTCCTTTGTCATGAACCTGCAAACACAAACAAGGCAAACAAATTAAATAGCACCTGAAAAGCCAATATCAGAAAACATATTTAACATGAAAGTCAAGGAGTCCATGAAACAAATAACATGAGATACTTGTTGAGAAAAATGAGTATGATTGTATTAATTCAAAATAAGAAGAACTTTACAACCTTTTCCTTGACGTTGTACAAGCTCCTCCCAGGGTCCAACAAGAAGTCTCCTCTACTTTGACAAGTTTCACTCACTCCCCAATGAAGACAAAAAGGTATGTGATCTCTCCTCTTAAGCTCAACTAGGAAGTCTTGATTTCACCAGCATTTACCCTCAAAATTTTCAGCTTCTAACCTCTCCAGCAACTAACCCAATGCCTCAATTTATAGTGCAATGGAGGGAAGTTACTAGTTCCTCCTTCAAAGGGATAGAATCCTCCTTCAAAGGGATAGCTCCTCCTAACAAGGGATTAGCTCCTTCTCTTTTGGGATGCATGAACACACCTTGGAGCGAACAATCCACGTCAAAATTCCTTCTAGAAACATCTAGAATTAACCCAAAGTGAGTTTGTTAAGATAAAAATTGTGCCTTTTGACTTTCACAGGGGTACGCACCCTCCCCTTTACAAACAGAGCGTATAAGTACGCAGGTAATATGAACAAAGGGTGCGGGCCCGCAGGAAAAAGTGAGAGAAAGTGTGGAACCAGAGTTACATTATTTTTTGATGTCTTTCTCTCATTTCCAAATCTTATTTTGAAGAGCTGAGGTTTGAGACTTGCTCAGGAGGTCAGTACAAGTGATGATAGACCCATACTGACTGCAAATAATCAAGGTGACGATATTTTTGTGTAACAGGTAGCTTCCTCTTTATTATTTTTCTGTTCTTCATTAGTTGTTTGTTTGTCCTATTCTTTTCTCTTATCATATACCTCTTTTCTTCTCTTCTAATCTTCCACCACTTTATCTTGAGCCATTCACCCTAATTCCTCTATTTTTTCAATATTTTCCTAACACGTCAAGAGTTTTTCTTTTCCTTGGTCCTTCCAATATTTCTCCTACCCTATGCATTCTTGAATCCATATTTTTTATTATTCAAACTATCTTTGTTCCTAGCCTTTAAGTTGTTGTAGGCATTGTTGGCCTTTAGGAATATTTTTAATGGTTTGTTGGAATTGATTATAGGATTGAGTTCCTTGGTACATATATTATTCTAATGACTCTTGTGATTATATGGCCAATACAATTTTATGCCTTGGAAATGTTGGTTGACAATATTGTTGGATCATATATTTGGATCCTTCCTTCGAAAATGTTTAATCTCTCATTAAGTTTTGATTCCACTCTAGAATTTGGGGTGTCCAATTATGTATAAACCCCAATATTAAAAGGGTATTTGGTACATAGGATTTTGTTACTATTGAATGAGAAGGAATTAAAACTAGCCATTTTCATTTGATATGTAACCATTTAGGTGGATACCATATAAAAAACAAACATGGGTAGCAAATAAAGATCACTAGTAACTATAATAAATGTGGAAGAATCTATGTCATTCCTTAATGAACCAATCACTAATAGGTTAACCACTTCTTATACTTCTTCTGTGAGTTGTGGGAGTGAGCATGCCAAAAACAAGTTAATATAATGGATAGATGAAATAATCACATAGTTATGAAAATAAGACTTGTATTTGTTGATTCACGGGCCTTTGCAATAAATGTGGACCAAATATTTGTTGGGGGTACATCTCCAGCCCATAAGGGGGAATACACACCTAACACATATAATATTGACTAAATAGGCTAACATATAGAACACATCATTCTATGTAACCCCTCCTTTCCTATACTAGATTATGGACTTGTGTAGGTACTCTAAAATCATCATGGCCCAATTAAATATTGTGCAATTTCATATGACTTGGTTGATTATATCACCTATTCGAACTTCAAGTGAGCCTTGTCTCTCTCATTGTACTTCCAATTGTTAGGGTAGTGTTGTAACTGTAAGCTAGGTGGAATTGAGTGGTTCGGTAGGTATTTTTATCTTTCTTGGTAAAACAAATTCTATCTCCCCTTGACATTTACAATACCTCCTCTAGTGAGGAATTCCTCTCCATATAGGTTTCCAATAATTTTGTCCCTACATGTAGCTCGAGGGATTTCATTTTGCATATCTTTGAAATTTTGGAGTGCTTGTACGAACCTAATTCCTCCCTAACCCCATTTATTATGATGTGATTCCCAATCCTGGCATGATCAAGGAGACATTTTACCATTTCCTACTATGGGAGAATGGATGTTGTTACAATGATGAAATAGAGCCTAGACTTCATGGTGTTCTCATAGGCTCTCCATCCATTATGTACTCATGAAGGTTCTACCTCAAAATCTCCCTTGAAGTCAATACTCTTGATAGGTCCTTTTCTCTTTAGATGTTCACCCCTCTAGAGGGTTTGATAGATGGAAAACTAATTTGGATAATTTATGTCCGTGGTGGTTGGGGATGTATCTAAGAGACCCTTGTGTTGTAGTTCTTCCTAACATTGATCACTGGGCTTTGAGATAGTTTGTTTTTAATAGTATTTTCTTATTTGGAAACATATATGAACATGGTTCTTCCTAACCTTCTGTAAATAAGGTGAAACAAAATTAATTTGGGTAGTAAAACTTGTTTACATGGAAGATAAATTAACATGTACTAGAAATATGAGTAATTGAGCTTACTAAAGGTAGTGGAAGGTAACATAAACTCACTAGTCCTAGACGAAGGATTTTGGGTAATGATCTCTACATAAGAAAAGGATTTTCTCTAATTTATGGTTGTTCAGGCATGGATTTTACAATATTTTTTTTTTCTATCGAGAAAAAAAAATGGCATTGATTTTCTATGATGATACAATAAATTGAGTGTATGTTGAGGTAGAGTGTGTCCATAGTTACATCCTAATAATTGCACATAATGCTAATGAAGAAATTTTAAACCTTGTGATATTGTGATTCTCATACAAATTGTCCAATAAGCACATATAGAACAATATGATAAAAGAGAAGAAACATTATAACACAAGTTAGGTGGTTGGTGAATTAAGTTATTACACTATCAAGATATGTGATTTGCAACATTAATCAAGACCTCAACATTGTGGTCCATAGACACGAAACATGGACATTTGTCAGACGATTGAAGGGGTGTGATATGTAAGTGAAATATGTGTTTGTTACCTTGATATCTCCAATGGAAGGAATTTTAACATGGTGGAGGTTAGATGGAATTAAAATTGAATGGGAACATGCTAGGATGGAAGTACTTTAGAATACATATTCAAAAGAGCATTAAAATATAATCAATCCCATTATCCTTGGGTGGAATTTTGTTGTTCACAATGTAGTTTCAATATGATTTTCATATGATCAAACTAACAAGAGGGACATATGTTAAACAAAGATACTAGAAGCCACTCCACATGGGACCGAAAAATTTCCATTACTCTAAGATATATTCCTTCATGTTGGTTGAAAATGTACACATTACTCTTCCCCTAATACACTATGAAAATTCCAAAACCAGAATCCCTATTGCAGCAACTGATGATATTTCTCCTACTTGTTAGATTTACATGAAAAAGGTATTTGCAGTTTCCTATGGAAAATATTGAAATACATACACAACAGCCTTCACTTAATTAATTTATATGCAAAAGTAAGAGACTGGACAAGAAAAAATACAACACAACAACACCATTATTTTTGGACAAATGTCTGCGAGGAAACCTAATGTGGGAAAACGGGTGTAGCAGATCAAATGTTTTTATTATTATGTAATAGAAAATAGAAGTACAATTCTTGGAAGTTCAACTAGCAATCTAAACAAAGAGAAATTGGACAAATGTGATCTCACCCTATCACTGGGAGAAACTAAGTCTGATCATGCTAAACTAGAGCCTTTGCATACCCTTTGCATACCCTCTGCATAGAACTGCATAAGCCCCATGCTGTCCCTGAATCACCCACACTGGGTATCACATTACTCCTTCTTTGGACACTCTGTTGAATGGAAAATTAGAATCTCTGCCTCCCGATCTCATACCCTAACTCTCAGCTACTGAAACTCGATTTCCTTAGTAGGAATTCAGTCTCCCTCTAAGGCATGCATTTCCACTACATCAACTCTACATGGGCCAGCATCTACCTCTCTCTGGACGTCATTCTGCCCTCTCTCTATCTCATACTCTCTAGCCCAGGAAAGCTTCCTTCTTTCATATACTCTACATCCCTCACTACAAAATATCCCTTCAATCACTCCTCTAGCAACACTGCCCTCTCTGATAAATTCAATCTACTTGATATCTCTCGTTGTGTTCTCCAATTGTCCATCAAGTATTCTCTTATAATCTTCTCGTTGATCAATCAATGGCCTAGACAATATCCTAATTAATGGCTAGGATCATATTGACTTGATCTCCACATTCTTCTAGAAGTTTCACCCACATTTTATATTAATACCCTTTAATTATTTTAATTTCCTAAGTTTAGACGGGGTCCCATTAAAAATAATTAATTATTTTAATAAAATTTCCTCCTGGTGGAATTTCCCAAAACGTTTTCTAGGTATTGGAAATGCATGTTTCTGAGCCTCCCTGCAAATTTTGAGACTTAGAGTGCATATGATGCTACCATAAATAAACATTCCCTCTTATAAAGGAATGAGCTCTAGCAATGCCTCCCACTGAAGAATCACCTTGACTTCATAACGTCATCCTCTGCGTTTTGTATGTCTGACATATTGTCCAAAAACTATTGCATTGTCGATGTCTGAAATGTTGTCCACCAACTATTGCAATGTTGTTGCAGTTGTACTGTTGCTGACACTGCCACTGTAAACACTACATCCATACTATAACTCCCTCTCAAGTGTTACATATTTGCTACTGCTAGAACTGCCACTGCCAATTGCCACTCGACTGTAAAATGTTTCTACTACTTAATCAACAATGGAAAAATATCCCAAATTACTGAATTAACAATGTTTAGTATGATTCCATGAGAATGTTGAAGCTTTACTGCTACTAGTCTCTACACTGCCCTATGAATCTACTACATTGATTTTGTCCTCTACTTTGTGCCATATGTATTGCTCCCAACTTTGCTTTGCATTGTTTAGACTCTGACACTCCTAGCCACTACAACTCTCTCTCCATCATTCCTTGGCACCATCCAACACTAGTCCATCCTACTACCACAAAATTGGGCTCCCATAGCAAGTGCTGATCCAAGAGGTGGGCTCCTCAAGGATCCTACCCATATGTAGCTCTTTCAAACTACAAGTCCAAATAAGCCTGCCTCCCTCTTGGATGTATCTTTCCTATCATGGTGAACTCCTCTTCCTCGATCTTCATGGGTGCAACCTTCGAATCTTGTTTCTCGTCATTTTTCTTATTCCTCAAAGGACATTGTGTAGTGTTGTGAACCATCTCACCACACCTGAAAGACTTGATCTTCAAGATTTCCTTCTTACATATATGTTTCTCTTATTGTCCCTTCGATGCAAGGGATGCATTCTCCTCCTCCTCCTTGGGCTTCTACCCACTGTTTCTACTTCCATAAATTTTAACCTTGACTAAGTCTCTCCTCAGCTCCACTTGTTTTAGAGCTTCCCACATCTCAGCCTAATTGGGGAGAGTTTCTCTACCTAGGATACTTTGGACAAAGACTTGCCACTCATTTGAGATAGAATTGAGCGCTAGTCTTACCAAATATGAATCTTTTCATGTATGTCCCACAACAGATAATTCATCATTTGTCTCTTGAAGCTTCGTGAGGAATGGATCCATACACTCCCCTTTCTGTATCTAAGCAAATCTCAGTGTTTGTTCGAGGTACATCTTCCACTGCTCAAAAAATCCCTGATATAACACAGAATAATCATCCCACATCCCCTTAGCAGTTCCTCTAATAGCGATGTGACAGACCACATGGTCCTTCACTCCATCAAGGATCATTATTTTCTCCTTCACCAACTCAACCTTGTATTTCTTCAATAGATCTACATATGCATGGAAAGCTACCATGTCTTCAATATATGTCTTTAGGGCATGCTAATCTAGAAGGAAAGACGTTCTCTCCTTCCAGATGACCTAGTTGGATGCCCCATCCAACATGATTGATCCCTCAAGCCACTGGTTCCTATTTCTCCCATTGATGTCGAAAATCACCTCTCTCTTATACGTTGTTGCTAGGATAGCTTATGCACTCCCTATTGTAGATAGTAAAATTGATGCCCCTTGCTACTGCTAGGCTTTATAGAATTCAAATTCCTTGGCTAGGAATTCTCCGACAAAGGAATTTCCTCAACCGTGATCCTCCTCCTTCTTCTAATGATTTTCTTCTCAATAAATTTTATGTAGAAAAATATGCATCCCACCATCTTCTTCTCATGATAAGTCTTCAACGTTGCTCCCTTTTCCCTAAAAAAAAACTTGATCTAGAATCCCTTCTCTTCTTCGACTCACTCAGAGAGAGACTTCCTCGAAATTTCAGCCCTCTAGCTAAGAACTTCACAAACCCTCTAGGGTTTCTAACTGTTGCCTCCTATAGCTTTTCAATCTCCCTCTTCTTCTCAACATTGGGTTCTCTAGCACTGCTTTTCTTGTTCCACATGTAGCTCTGATACCATGTGAAAATTCCAAAACCAGAATCCCTATTACAACAATTGATGACATTTCTGCTACGTGTTAAATTTACATGAACAAGTTATTTGCAGTTTCCTACAATGAACATTGAAATACATACATTGCAACCTTCACTTAATTAATTTATATGTGGAAACAATAGATTGAGCAAGAAAGAAAATACAAAAAAATAACACCAATATTTTTAGACAAATGTCGCCTGAAAAACCCAATGTGGGAAAATTGGTCCAGCAAATTTTGAGGGTTTTGTTATTATGCATTAGTAAGTTTGAGTAGAATTCTTGGATGCTTAATTAACAATTTGATATAGAGAGAACCTGGAAAAAATGAATGGTGTGGTGCTCTCACCCTGTCACTGGGAGAATCTGAGTCTGATCACACTGAAATAAAGCCTCTAGTTACCCTTTGCATAGCCTCTACACAGAACTATGTAAGCCCCACACAGTCCCTACGTCAACCTTGTTGGGCATCACTTTGGTCCTTCCTTGGACCCTTTGCTAGCTAGAAAATTTGAATATCTACCTTTCGATTTCACACCCCGGCTCCGACTACTGAAACTCGATTATCTCAGTAGGAATTTGATCTCCCTCTAATGTCTACACTTCCACTGCACCAACTCTGCATGGCCCAACGTCTGCCTCTCTCTGGACATCATTCTACCCTCTCTTTGCCTCAAACTCTCTAGCCCAGGAAAACTCCCTTCCTCCAGATACTCTCTAGCCCTCACTGCAAAATATCTCTTCGATCACTCCTCTAGCAATTGTTTCACTACTGTCTCTAAGATATTTGATCTACCTGATCTCTCTCGGTGTGTTCTCGAGGTGGCCATCAGGCCTTTTGTTATAATCCTCTCGTTGATCCATCAATGGCCCAAATTAGATCCTAATAAATGGCTAGGATCATATTGCCCTGATCTCCACCTTCTTCTAGAAATTTCACCCATAGTTTATATTAATACCCTTTAATTATTTTAATTTCCTAAGTTTAGACTTAGGGTCCAATTAAAAATAATTAATTATTTTAATAAAACGTTCTCCGACTGGAATTTTTGAAAACAATTTATGTGTATTGGAGAATGCATGTTTCTAAGCCTCCCTGCAAATTTTGAGACTTAGACCACATTCGATGCTACCAAAAATCAACATATACAATTTTACCCAGGAAATATTTTGAGCATAACCCATCTCTTCCTCAAGGAAAAGGTTTCATATTTAATAGAGAGATATAGAATTCCTCATGACCATCCCTTATTATTTTAGAGATAAGATTGTTTGCCTATTCCTTTTTGTAAATATCTTTTTCTCTATTTCTGAATCTAAGAGGATATTTAGCTTTGCATTTCCTCTTTGTTCTATTGCTTTATGAAAATGTCATTAGCACCATATCAACTCATTTTTGGTTTTCCATGTTCACTTCCCACATGATGGTACTTTTCCAAAGAAACTTTATGTTGTTATCTTAAGTAATGATGGTTATTGGAAGGTGTAACTTCATATCCTATACATCTAAAGCATAAGAAATTGTAGTTGTGAAAGCAGGGAAGAAATTATATAACAAAGTATAGTTCATTTGATAATTATGTGTTCCCAACTATCAATCCTAATGCAATCCATGTGATGTAAATTAGTTTCCTCACGCTTAAATTATTTGTATCTTTACTCTATCTGATTTATTAGATTGGTCCACTAGTTGGTGTACATGTAGATCAAATATTATCATCATTACTTTTCCTCTTCAAATAATTGAGTTGTCATTAATTATGTTAGAAAATTTCTGAATTTTCATTAGCTCAAAGGAGGTGTAGGATACGTCATACCACCAGCTTACCTCATACCTCAATAATGCTTCAATTATATAAGGATAACCCACTCATTTTTATATAAGGGAATGTGGCAATGACACATTGCAAAGACATGTTGCATGAGGAAATGGTAGGGAATGATAAAAAATATGAGATTAAGGAGGGAGGATAAGTCATAGGAAGGTAAGAGGAAATTTTGGCATGATTCAAGTACAAGATTCTTTTTAAGATATCAAGGAATTAGGATTTTAGTGGAAGACAAGGCTATCAATGTGAGGGAAGGATCATACATCACGAAAGGGGAAAAATAAAAGCCTTATTTTGTGACATGTGGATGAATAAAGGGAAGCAAGAGCATGAAATCATTAGGGAGTAAAAGGATTAGTGAATGAAAATGAACCTCGCAAGGAGAATCTAATAGTAGAAATATTGATAATCTTCCTCATGCCCAAGGAACATGCCAACACAACCATGATTCGAGAGTTAGAGTGGTAGGGCATCGAGGCAAGGGTTTGAAAAGGGAATGCTTGATGGGATATGATTAATGCGAAAATGCCAATAACACCACACATAGAGAGGAAATAATCAAAACAATGATCAATCTAGTGTTTTTCCATCTAGGAATAAAATAATTAAGGTGCTACTTAGAAGCCAACAACCAAAATAGAAAATTTTCCATGAATTTCTTCACCATTTTTTCTCCCATTATAGTGGATAAAAAATGGCAGAGAAATGAAAATAATAATCAAGTCAACACCTTTTTTCCAAATACATTTTTCAATCTATGTGTAACAAACCAATGCAGGCAATATGGAAGTTAATATTGATTCTTGATAAATTGTGACAAAAATGGAGAAATTATCCAAGATTATCATAACTTAAGCAATGAAGCAACTCAATTTCAGTAGTGAACAAACAAAAAGAACATTAAACATGGCATAATAAATCTTCAAAGAAATATCCCATGGGAATTTTTTACTGTATATTCTCATAAGGTTACACCCAACAAGACATAGCACAAAATACCTCCAAAATTCCTTGTGCTCTATCCCCATAGGCCTCATCCATGTTCACATTCTCACAAAGCACTATTTAGAGTGCACTTGATAAAATAGAAATCCACTTATCAATGGAAGACACTCTCATATAACACTATCCACCATAATAAATGGTTGAACATTCTATCACTAACACACCATAGGAGTAATCTACTCAATTAATAGTCTAATATTAGCTTAGTAATTCATTCCTAGAATGGATGTGCTATCCATAGTGTTTCACTTATCTTTACCCTTCCATGAGGGAGTGAAACTCAATCCTACCATGATAACATATTAATAAGAAAGGCATTATTTTTCACACACACCTAGATCTTGTGTCAAGTGTTATATTCAATAAATAATTATACACTTATAAATACATGAGGTTATGGCTCAATATAGGAAAACTATCTTAGAACAAAATTAGAAAAAATATCTCTAGCACACACCAAAATAGTGTTGAAATTTTAACTAGGTTCAATATTCATAATTTATATTGTATCATTATGATTTTGTAAAGACTTGAATATAATTTATTTGAGTCAAAATAATTTATTTTTTTCACTTCCCATTTAAGAGAAAGAAACAATTTTAAGTTTTTTAAAGTATATTTTGCCCCAATTTGACCAAGTCGGCCCTCCAAAAGTCAAGTTGGCTCAACCTTTGAAGGCACCATTTTGAATGACGAAATCACTCTATATTGGAATCACTACTCCTCCATTTGACAATCAATTCGTGTATCATATTTAGAGGAAACATTTTGGGCCATCAAAGGCAGCCTTCCTCTGTGGAATGTGAGCTACCTGGGACAATGTTTTTCTATGGTTATGCTAGTTCTCAGGTTCCATCATTGAGGAAAAAGTGAATCTCATGAGTTTTTTTTTTTATGGCATTAAAAGGATAGAACAAGAGGATAAATTCAAACTCTATCAAGGATTGACACATGGCATCTTGTGAAAATTTTTGTGGATGATTATGTGGCAGTCTTGTCAACAAATTTGGGACAAACCTCTCGTGAACAATTATTTCTTGGTGGAGGGATAACTTGGAACTTGGGTGACTTTCCTTTATACTGGACAATTTTTCTATGTCTTTGATTTTTCTCTTGTTGGAAATCATTCTATAAGGATAGGATTGTTGTGTTTTTCCCCATTTTAGGTTTTCCTAGGGGGAAATTGTATCTTGTCTCTTGTGCACTGTGATCTCTATTTTTCTTGTACTTGAAAGATGAAATTGCTAAAGTGTAACTTCTTTATGAAGAATAAGGAAATGATAAAAATAACAATAATTCTCTCAAAAGTAGTTATGAAGATCATAAATTCAAATTTCAATAAAATTTCAACATGGAATTATCGCTAGGTTGAAGGAAGTTGAAGAGAATTATTAATAAATGACATTTCAATTACATATCTGAAGTGTGATCCAAGTTTATTGTGGTATAAGAAGAAATAAATTTTTTATGTTGTACTACCTTTGTGACTTCTGAACTCTCTTATCTTGAGATATGAATCTAAGGTAACCAAGATGAGCCTATTGCATTTACAATGATAAATTTGAAATAATCTCATATCCAAGTTGCATCACACCTATGTGGCATCTAAAATAACATCTTTGAGGTCGTTATGTGTTTTTGAGGCATCCAATTTGATCCAAAATGGATCTTGGATAGACTTCTAAGTCTAAAGTGTTCCTCATAGGGGAAAATGAAAATCTGAGGATGCTCTTGGAAATAGTCCCATTGCATAGATCTTTTCATTGTGAATCTACTGCAACTTGAACGGGCTAAAATGGACTTCGAATAATGAAGTTATTACAAAAAGAAGTTTGCCTTTGTTCCTCTTAAAAGGAGGAAAATTATTCCAAAAATGGGCTTAAGGTCTTATAAAGGAAAATTTCATCACAAAAGGTCCAAAGGGTGGACTTAAGGCTAGGCAGAAGGGATCACTGATTAGAAATCTCCGACATATCATAATCGGAGGGAGGCTATATTTGATATCAGAACCCCAGGTAGTGCGACATGTGATTATGTGATTTCCAATTATTGGATTGGCGTCGACATATGCAATGGTATAAGGGAAGAACCCCTGGGCCATAGAAAATGCGATATGCTGATAGCGACGTATGATCTAAGCCGTCGGAATGGGAAAAGGGATCAATGGTCAGGATTTAATCAGCATTCGAAAGATCAGTGATCCCCGATACAAAGGGCTAATGCGATAGTGATATGCGATGCAGTATCGACCATATGATCAAGGAGTAGATAAATGGTCAAGATTTGATCGATGATCCCCAATACCATGGCCAGTGTTGTTGCGATTGCTATAAGTGATAAAGAGCCCTACCAAATGAGAACTATAATCCCAATTGCATAAAATTTGAAATCTAGGTTTTTCAAATTTTCTGTGTATTTCCTGTGTATTGGATTTTTTTACCATTTCGCTATGCGATTGCAATAAGTGATAATGCCAAACTCGAAAGGTTTATAAAGGCGGATTTATATTGTTTGAATTCTATGGTAAGCGTGATTTTAGGAAGGCTTCAGGCAATAAGTGGTGTTGGATGGGCTTCTCTTGATCCCATACACTAGCCGACTTATAATCATAAGAAAAGGGGTCTCACTATGAGCCAGGTTGTACAATTCAATTACAACCAGTGAATGGCATTGTCATGATTTGGCTCCCAAACCAGGACAATGGCTTTTATCCCAAAAAAATAAAAAAGTAAACATATCTTTTGGATTTATCTTTCAAAAAGTTATACTCTTATATGGATGGGACAATGAATGATCGATGGTTAAAAGGTAACCTTGTCGAGAGTATAGATGTTTGCTAGCAGTAGAGGCACTACCTGTGACAAAGGAGAAAATTTTAAAGGCTAAGTTGGAGGAGCCCCCTATCTTATCTTTAATAACCAATCAAACTTTGAAGAAACCAAAAAAATGTTTTTATATTATCATAAGGGTTCGTACAAGAAGTTGTAAAATTCACATATTTTTATTTGAGAGTAAAGTTTTATCTAACCAATTCTTAGATAGTTTCCTTTTTTCTTAGTTGATTCTCAGCATGGTACCAAATAATAGGGTTGTGGAACCGACAACCAAGCCAATAAGGACTTTCTGTTGATTCATAGTGAAGCATCCAAGAAACTCCATTGAAATATTATGATGCGATAAGGCTATCACAATCACATATCGATGATCCATAAGGAAGCATCCACTATATTGCATTGAAGAATCACGATGTGATTTGATTATCGCATGTCGTGCTCTCGATAAAAATACAGTGATAAATATTATGAATACATGCAGTAAAAGGATAAATCAATTATAGAGAAATAACGTGATTTGCTAAGATTAAAACTCGTTGTCTCCACACCAGCTCAACACTCATTGCAATCGCAACTATGCAAACAAATCTTTTTAGTGTGGCACTTGTAACTCCCGATTTGGGATACGTGATTATTACACAAATATTAAAATAATGGAATCGCTAATCACAAATCACAGAGTCCCAACACCTAATCTACAAAAGACTATTACAAGACATGCAACACGACATATGGTTTTAGCATTAAAGTTTCACATTGGAAGTTATGCTAAAACATTAAGGAGAAGTTATGGGTAAGTCCATTGTAGATTTCATCTATGATAGCTAAGTACAATATAAAACCTCATGCATCTAATGTGCTTAACTGCGTTTGGTCCATAATTTGTATTATCTCTTCTCAAGTTTTTTTACTATTATGCTCCTCTTTCTCATTTTGCAGAGCCGATTGAGAATCACAGATTCAAGCAAGATGTCTACAAAATATCGGAAGGCAAAGGCCCCTGTCATAGTGGAAGAAGCACTAGAAAGATTGGTGATAATTTCATATACTACCTCTCTAGGCCTCGATAAAATCTCGTGGGAAGGCATCTATGCTTTACTCAAAGAAAAAAATCTAATGGAGATAGAAGAAGAAGCAGCAATGGATGGAACTGACCGAACAAAAAGCATGCTCAATGAGTTGGCTAGCTCCTTCCTCCATAAATAGCATCTTGAGCCAAAGTGTTACCATATAATGATATAGTGAGATGGGTAATCGAATGTATTAATATAAAAGACAGAGCTTTTTTCACAGCTGATGGGAGGATGTTTGGGACATTCAAGCCTAAAGATGTCAAGAAGATGTATCACTTGCCTACAATAAGGCATTTCTGAAAGCTTTCGCTAAAAAGAATGACATAGAGTTAGAACCTATCAAATAGTGGAGATTTTTTCCAAACAAGCATAAGCATGAATCCTCAGGTATGTACTTTGTGGACTCCTTAGCATCTTCATATTGTTATGCTGCTGCAATGGTATGTAGACTCTTTGGAAGCCCATATTTTGCTAGGTTTTCTATAGAAATGGTCCCATTAATAGAATTAGTAGTCAACTATTTTATTATGGATTGGGCAACCATTATATTAGATAAAATTTCCAATCAAATATAAGATTATAGAAGAAATATATATTTTCAACACCGAAGTTGTGCCCCCATTTTATATGAGCGCCTCCATAATGGACACAATCTGTTTTAATTATGACTTTTGCATTCTGGGTTGGAAATGGTTTGTTCAAGATCCAACCGTCATTCATATTTATCACAAGTATCTATGGAAGTCTGACTACAAGAATCATATATACAGAATTTGTGATGGTTTTGTTTTACCTGTTCATCAAGCCATTTTTAACAAACCTGCTCCTCGAGTCTCTAACGAAGCCACCATTGACTTAACTTCAATCGACAATTGGTTTGGGGAGGAAAATTTCACCTATATTAGGGTTTTGGGGAGTATTATAGACCCTCATGTCCTTCCACTCTATATCCTAAACAAGCTATTAGTTAGAGAAATAACCTACCAGATGGTGGAAAAGGTGACGACTAGAAACCTTAAAGACTCTAAAAAACAAGTGTGGCCTCCATTTCCCCTCTGCTATGGCAATTACACATTGCATGATTTTAAACATGTTGAGAAATAAGTAGAGAAAACTAAGGACCCAAGTCTAGCAGTGATTCCTAAGAGACAATATGATCCAAATAAGGTCACTTACAATTTCACCAGTCAGGTGAAAATTAGAAAATTTATCCATGAGAAGGATGAGTTTGATGATTTATTTGCTTCTGCAGAGTTATTCTCACAAGCAACTCATTTGGCAATATTCAAACTTGGACCCACAAAGACAGATAAATTCATGGAATACAGGAAATGGATATTATAGACATTGCCCCTAGATTTATTAAATACTACCCCTACTGTTCAGCAAGCAGAGCACAATCGGGAGTAGACTATTGAAGAGATTTATGGGGAAGGGGAAACAATTGAAAAAACTAGTGAACCCCTTAGCACAAATGTTAATATTGACCCAATCTTGGTAAAATAATGGGAATAGTTTGATCAGCAGATCAAAAGCTAGAGCAACCCAAAAAAAAGTATTAACATCATACGCAACACAATAGCCTATTTTTACTGAGAGCACGATTAAGGAGACACCCAGTATAGACATAGCTCAAAAAGGGATTGAAATAATCCCTGAAAATTCTTCAAGTGAAATAACATTAAATATTGAGGAAATACCATCTTTAGATGTCTTTTATAGCCCAAAGCACAGGACTGTAGTCAGGAAATAGAGAAAAAAGAGAAAAATTGATGAGACATCATCCATAGCTCCTAAATCTGAATTTATGAATGTTATATGGAAGGATTCAAAGGTCAATCCTTCTAAGGATTTGACTAAGTTATCCCAATATGCAGGGCCTTACACAACTGCCACAATTGATAAGGCCATTGAGGTTAATCTATCAATCAAAGAAAAAGATCAAAGGATTTCTCAGGTTGAAGAGCAAAGAGTCACATAAAAACACAAGATTAATCGACTTGAGGAACAGTTGGCAGAAGAAAAATAGAAGAACAAGCAGATTGAAGTGCAATTAAGCCTGGAGAAATAAAAGATTGACCAACATGCCATCCAGAAACAACAACAGTTGTCCTAGCAGCTTGAACAGCTTCAATTGACACATCAACAAGGAATGAAGGCTAAAGAGGAGAAAATCTCACGGCTACAGCTTTATATAGAACAGACTAAAGATTATCCTAAGGTTGAGGAATTCAAGAAGGAAGCCCTAGAAGAAAATAAGGCCTTATCGCAATAGCTCAATCTCCTTTACTATAAAATATTGCTTATTCCCACTCAGCGAATAGTTAGACCTTATCATATAATGGAGATTGAGCCCAAAATTTCTGCTTGTTCCCCTGGAAATCTCCCAAAAGCAAAAATGTTAGAAAATCAATGGAAGCAGGATTTCAACACCAAATAAGAACAACTCAGCAGAGTACAATGCCTTACTTGGGATGCATTTTTTTCCTTTTTGGTCAAGCCACACAGTGAACAAATGACCATCAAATGCCTTACCGATGCTATTGATCGCATGGTGCTTGAGCTTTTAGATGCCATGTACACAGAACAACATGACTCAAGGATGAGTCATCCTCCAGAAATTCAAAACATGCTCTCAATTTTTTAGTTGTGGGTACATGAGAACAAAAATCTTTTCAAAGGTAATCAAACTACTATTTTTTGCAATTCAAATCCAATATTTTAATGTTTACAGTTCCAACAACTCTAAGTGATTTATGTTGACAGCTTTTTTTAGTTCTATTATATAAACCCTTTCATTTTATTGAAGAAAGCTTCCTCAATTTGTACAAAAAAACTAGACTTGAGAAGTTTCACTTCTGCACTTCCAATTTTTTTATTTTTTTTTTAGAGCAGTGGATCAAGGTTTCAGATTTTTGTGAAAGAACATTTTCAAGACCTACATTTTTGTATATCCTGGAAGTTTTTGGAATAAAGAGGTCGAACAAGACTTTTATTTATAGATCAAGACTCAAATGCATGCGGTATTTCTATCATTGTTCTTTCTGTCTTGATTTAATTAGCATTTCATTTAACTTGCTATTGTTGATGTATATACACTTCAAGAAATTCTATTTTGAGTCACTTCTGAACAATTTAGAATTGTTGCATTAGAGATATATATCAGCGGTAAATATTATGATGTCGTGCGATATGTTTTTTTATAATTACCTTGTTTAATTTCTTAAACAAAGTAATCATTATTCAAATGCATCTTTCTATGGATAAGTAAATCATCTATATGATTATTTGTCTGATAGGAATTATCAAAAATCGCATTGTTATAAGATTACTCGGGTTTTGTAGGTATATTTGTATATTTTAAAGTTATAGATTAAACCATCTGCCATCTCTGATATAAATTTTAAAACATTCATACATTAAACCACACATTATTGGAAAACTAGTTCCATATCCCCTAGTCGGAGCCACCATCCCAAATGGAAAAGGAATTGTACTAGGGTCTGAACCAGGTGGTTATCCCCCAATGTTGGTGCTACAATTGTAGATGCATTAACACAATGATATAAAGAATAACAGATACACAAAAAAGGCCAAATATTTGCTTGTTGTATACCTATGTTTTAGGACTCATCTAACCTTATTGGTACAAAGATATCACCCTAAAAAATAACATCCACGTGGAATTTACAAGAAAAAATAAATCAAGCTCCAAGTAAACCAATCAAAATATGAACATCCTTTTAATCAATAAAATATATGACTTAAAATAAAAGTGGCCTAGAATTGAATGTTATATCAATGATGTCATGTAACTATCATTGGGTGAGAAAAACAAGCCATGCATATTGGATTATTGAAATAATTGATCTGGTAAAGCTCAAAATCAAACAGATAACTTATAGCTAAGAAATGAAAATAAGTGACTTACAACTAAGACATGAGCTTGCCCTTTTAGCTCTATAATTAAATAACTCTTCTTTATGTTATAAACCTGTTAGCTTCCTGCTGTAGCAGGTTATTCATTTTTCATGATTGGCATTTTATAGGCCAAATATGTCGTACTTTGCTTGCTGCAATGCTCCATATTTGTTTAGCAGTCTCCAAGTGAAGAAGGCTACTTCAATTTCATCCAATTGCCTTCAAATTTTGTAAAGTTATCCCGGTATCGCCACTTTTCAGTTAAAGGGAGGTCCAAACTATTTAATCTTGGTCTCCCTAGGCTTAGATTTCCTGTTTTAGAATATAGAGATTGTAAATCTGTCCAAACAGTTTAATCTTAGCAGATTCTTAGATAGGTAGAGAAGCAGAAGAGCCCAACAGCTTAATCTGGGCTCTGGAAGAAATAAGGGTAGTATGTAGATAGGAAAGCATCAAAAGAAAAAATGAATGACGAGTTTGCAAGTCTAAGTGCACCCCCAAACAAAAGAAGAAAAAATGGTAGGTAAGTAGGTTGGATAGGTAGTTCTGAGGTTGTTGAATTGCTGACCAGTTCCAGGTTTTCAGGTGTCATATCATTTAGGACACAATCAGCAAGAATTTGTATGCAAGAAGCTCAAATTAGGTATAACTAACTCCCCTTCTCTGTTTTCCCCAATCATTAGCTAACTTCCCCAAAATAGGTCAAGATCTGCTTGACACCTCTTAAGTTCCATCATCTTCATGACACTGGCTTAAGTAAAGATCTGCTTTACTCAAAGTTGTTCCATATTTTCTCCTAAAGTATGGTCCTACCCCCTTGTAACAGCCTAAGCTCTCCTAAACTTAGCGCTTTCTTACCCTCTCCATATTAACCACTAACATTATTATTTAGCTCCCTATTCTTCCCATCCCCTTATTAATATTAAGTAAAATCCCCCTACGTAATATCCCTCCCCCTGGTTGAAAAATAACCATAAGTACCCCCGGGAATTGCTCAGTTTATCTGAAACTTAGCAAGAACCCTTGACCTCCAAAACCACTCCCAGATACAATGGACTCCTTCCAAAGTATAAAATCCCTCTGAGGAAATTGGACCCCTTCCGAAACTTCAAATGCCCTTTGCACCCACTCACTTGCTCTTTCCTCCCAAAACTTACACTTCATAGTGAACCTTAAAGCCACATCGCATCACGGCATCACACTTTCATCTCCATACAAGTTATCGCCCATCCGTCACCACCCGACGCGATATTGCGATATCGGCGGTCGGCGGTCGCAAGCGCCGAATGTCCAACTCAAGCACCTTTCGTTCCCCGCCGATGCGATATTGCGATCGCATCGGAGTTTCTTCATCACATTACCTCCAGTATCTCACCACGTCGCTCTGTACCAGGGACCACAGCTGACGTCATCCGCCGTACAGCCGATGCCATGCTTACATCAGCAGCCAGAAAGCCGAAAACTTTGCGCAGGAAGAAAAATCGCACTTCGGAGCTCCAGATCAAGAAACAGAGGCAGTTTCCGATGCGCGATTAGCACGAAGTGCTAATCACGCATCGCTATGGGAAATAGGCCATTTCGAGGAATCTTCAGGGAATCTTCTGATTTCTTAGCCCATTGTGCGCCGAAAAGCCCGAAAATCGCCCGATCGTGCCAAAAGGATCCGGTTTAAAGACAGCAGCAGATCAATGACAAAATTTAAAGTGTATCAGATCAAATCATCAGGCTTCAAGCGTGTCAAAGAGTATCAGTCGACGGCGGGAGCCATCAATGTCGTGGCAAAGAGTATCAGCGAATATCTTGAGCAGCGGCCCGATGCAGGAGAACATTTAATATCTTCCAGCAGATTCATAGAAAGAGGGAAAAACTACTTGAAGCTCTCAAATCGTAATTATTGCACATTCAATTCACACCAGAGCCGAACTGTAGTTCCCGAAGCACAATAACTCTAGCAGCACCGCATCTGGTCCCCAAAGGCCACCTCGTCACCTATTCCGATCCAGCTACCCCCAGTGTAGCCAAAAAGATTTACTTGCATTTAACTCCAACAACACTTAGATTTTTGAAGAGTTCTAAACAGACTTGTCGAGGTCACTTGTAATGATGTCTTTCCGATATTTTGCTTATAAATACCACCCTGAGCAATGTTGTGAGGGGTTGGTTGGTTGGTAGTAGTTGTTGGTCAGTTTTCTTTCCAGCATTTTCTCTGAGCAGAGACTCGCACTGTAACTCATAATTTCCATAATCAAAGATTGTTGAAAGCATGGATTGCGAAACTACTTGATGTTTTCTCTTGGCCAAGGAATGATCATGGAATTCCTGTGCTTCTACATGATCCAATAAGTGTTCCTCTCCTCTATTTAATTTTATATTTTTTTACCACCTTTCCGCCTTTCTAAATTGTAAGAAAAAAGAATAGCTTAAGATTTGTTTCATTACACCTTAAGTTCAATTTTTGCTTTTTTCAATGTTTTCTTCAGAAACAGTTATGAGCTTGTATTCTTAAATGATCTGGTTTACGCTGTTTATTTCACATATGAGTGCATGTCTTAGGAATTCCTAACTGCTCCATGATCCCACTCATCCACTTCTCCTCTTTGTCAGCATGATGGAATGATTCTCCTTTGCCTTTCATCCCTCATGTTCACTCTGTACTTTCAGCAGACAAAGAATTGTATCCTGTGTGGCTATCCCGCTCCGTATCCCCTTGTGACCAAGAAAATGCTCGCAAGCCTCAATCTGTGACTCCATGCCCAATGGTTCGAAACTTATCACACCTTACCGTGCCTCTTTGTTCGAGAATCCTACCTTCTTTCCAATCACAATCAACACTCCCTTGAAGTCAGAAAGCTAGCCTAAAATCATCAACTAAGGTTGAATCAAAAGGAGAGAGCCCTCTCCGATTTGCAGGTGGGCTAGAACCTGCAATCCAAAGATTGGTTTGTGGTTACCTCGGCCGTATCCCTATTAGGAGCCTAGGGACAACCTGAGTGATAACATAATGGTGACTCCGCTGGGGAACTCCTCAGATAAATTCATGAAACCAGTCTGCAGCCCTACAGAGGAAGAAACCGACTTGTAAAAGCCTCGGTCGAATTGTACCTGTGTACTCCATTGGGGATTCAAGCGCTTTGTTCATCTTTAAACCCCACTGGAGAAATTGCTCCTGTTCTTCAAATTTTGTCACGCTTAGTTCTGGTCTTTGATGGTGGACAGAGATCGGGCACTTCAAAGGCCTAAACATCCACCTGGTGACTCCACTTCAATTTCATTCAAAGGCTCCATTGAGGAACGAACCAAATGTTACAGCCAAGTGCTCCATGTATTAACAATAAGAGAGAATGACCGAATCCTGGGAGGAACTTCCATTTGATGAAGCTTTAGATGAATGCAGAGAAACTTTATCAGAGTTTGAGCTTAATGAAAATTTTTTCAAAGCAGTATTGTCAAAAATACCAGGCGGCCGGAATAAACTTTTCCTTGAGTTGGTTGTTGAAAAATATGAGAATGAAATTGAACTCTTGGGAGCTCAGATACAGTCTTATAATTTCCGCGACCATCAAGTATTTTACTAGAGTCTTCCTCCCCCAGTTCACAAGGAAATAGTGCTATCTCCTGAATTACAGTTTGAGTATAATCTAGGTTCTAAGGCAAAGATAGAAGGATCAGCTACTAGGATCATTACCAAATATGCAACTACTTCGTCTGACCCAAGAGACTCGAAATCATGTCGAAGTCTCCCTTCCCCTATTCAGGAGGAAACACTGTTACCTGAGGACCTGCAGATTCTGTATGATTCGGTTTTCAAGGCAAAGACAAAAGGACTAGTTGCTAGGATCATTACCTAAGATGCAGCCACGCCATCTGACCAAGAAGACCCTGAATCATGCCGAAGTCTCCTGTCCCAAACTCAGGGGGAGATGCTGCTACCTGCTGATTTACAAACTCTGTATGATTCTATTGGCAAGACATTGACAGAATGGTCAACTGCCAGGCTTACCACCAAGGACACAGCCGCTCCGTCTGACCAAGAAGACCCAGAAGAAGTTCTCTCACATGATAATTTTATTGATCCCATTGCAAACTACATGGAACTTCTACTTAACCCAAGTTCGTTAGCATGCTTTCTCAGTGAAGACCACATACTTCAACAACAACTGGTAGATGCCACAATTTTGATTATAAGGGCATACACCCAAATGATGCTTTCACTTTCAGAAACTATCAGTCAGCAAGTTCATCTTGTTTCTTAGTTGCTTAAATGGCTGCACTGGTTGTTTGATTTCACCTAACGGCAAAGTAAGTGCCGGTTAGGGTAAGTAGGTAGGAAAAATAAGGTGCCCGGGGAGAACAATTTTGCAGAAGGCAGCAAGAAACTGAAGACCAAGGTGTTCTGACCTGCTATTCTTGACTTCTCGCAAGGAGAAGCCATCCCCGAGTGGAGCCACTGTTAGCTTCTTGCTGCAGCAGGTTATTCATATTTCATGACTGGCATTTTACAGGCCAAATATG
Source organism: Pinus taeda (assembly GCA_000404065.3). NCBI lineage: Eukaryota > Viridiplantae > Streptophyta > Pinopsida > Pinales > Pinaceae > Pinus > Pinus taeda. The sequence continues at coordinate 7,188 of APFE030591994.1, read as the reverse complement.
TCATACTTTGCCTGCTGCAATGCTCCATATTTTCTAAACAGTCCCCAAGTGAAGAAGGCTACCTCAAGTTCATTCAATTGCCTTCCAAATTTTGTAAAGTTATCCCGGTATCGCTATTTTTCGGTTAAAGGGAGGTCCAAACAGTTTAATATTGGTCTCCCTAGGTTTGAATTTCCTGTTTTAGAATATAGAGAATGTAAATCTATCCAAACAGTTTAATCTTGGCAGATTCTTAGATAGGTAGAGAAGCAGAGGAGCCCAACAGATTAATCTGGGCCCTGGAAGAAATAAGGGTAGTATGTAGATAGGAAAGCATCAAAAGAAAAATGAATGATGGGTTTGCAAGTCTAAGTGCACCCCCAAACAAAAGAAGAAAAAATGCTAGGTAAGTAGGCTGGGTAGGTAGTTCTGAGGTTGTTGAATCCTAATTGCTGACCTGTTCCAGGTTTTCAGGTGTCATATCATTCAGGACACAATCAGCAAGAATTTGTATGCAAGAAGCTCAAAAGAGGTATAACTAACTCCCCTTCTCTGTTTTTCCCAATCATTAGCTAACTTCCCCAAAATAGGTCAAGATCTGCTTGACACCTCTTAAGTTCCATCATCTTCATGACACTGGCTTGAGTAAAGATCTGCTTTACTCAAAGTTGTTCCATACTTTCTCTTAAGCATGGTTCTACCCCCTTGTAACAGCCTAAGGGCTCCTGAACTTAGCGCTCTCTTACCATCTCCATATTAACCACTAACATTATTATTTAGCTCCCTATTCTTCCCATCCCCTTATTAATATCAAGTAAAATCCCCCTACATAATATCCCTCCCCTAGGTTGAAAAATAACCATAAGTACCCCCGGGAATTGCTCAGTTTATCTGAAACTTAGCAAGAACCCTTGACCTCTAAAACCATCTCCCAGATACAATTGACTCCTTCCAAAGTATGAAATCCCTCTGAGGTAATCAGACCCCTTCCGAAACTTAAAATGCCCTTTGCACCCACTCACTTGCTCTTTCCTCCCAAAACTTACACTTCATAGAACCTTAAATCCACATCGCATCACGGCATCGCACTTTCATTTCCATACAAGTTATCGCCCATCCGTCACCACCCGATGCGATATTGCGATATCGGCAGTCAGCGGTCGCAAGCGTCGAATGTCCAACTCAAGCACCCTCCATTCCCCGTCGATGTGATATTGCGATCGAATCAGAGTTTCCTCATCGTATTACCTCTAGTATCAACACCTCACCACGTCGCTCTGTACCAGGGACCCACCACAACTGACGTCATCTACTGTACAGCCGACGTCATGCTGACGTCAGCAGCCAGAAAGCCGAAACTTCGCGCAGGAAGAAAAATCGCACTTCGGAGCTCTAGAACAAGAAACAGAGGCAGTTTTCGATGCGAGATTAGCGTGAAGCGCTAATCGCGCATCGCTATGGGAAATAGGCCATTTCGAGGAATCTTCAGGGAATCTTCTAATTTCTTAGCCCATTGCGTGCCGAAAAGCCCGAAAATCGCCCGATTGTGCCAAAATGATCTGGTTTAAAGACAGCACCAGATCAATGACAAAATTTAAAGTGTATCAGATCAAGTCATCAAGCTTCAAGTGTGTCAAAGAGTATCAGTCGACGGTGGAAGCCATCAATGTAGCGGCAAAGAGTATCAGTGAAAATCTTGAGGAGCGGTCCGAAGCAGGAGAAAATTTAATATCTTCCGGCAGATTCATAGAAAGAGGGCGAAACCACTTGAAGCTCTCAAATCATAATTATTGCACATTTAATTCACACCAGAGCCGAACTGCAGTTCCCGAAGCACAATCATTCCAATAGCACTGCATCTAGCCCCTGAGGGCCACCTCGTCACCTGTTCCGATCTAGCTGCCCCCAGCGCAGCCAAAAAAGATTTTACTTGCATTTAATTCCAGCAACACTTAGAATTTTGAAGAGTTTTCTAGCAGACCTGTCTAGGTCACTTGTAGTGATGTCTTTCCGATATTTTTCTTATAAATACCGCCCTGAGCAATGTTGTGAGGGGTTGGTTGGTTGGTAGTAGTTGTTGGTCAGTCTTCTTTCCAGCATTGTCTCCGAGCAGAGACTCGCACTGTAACTGTTATAATTTCCATAATCAAAGATTGCTGAAAGCATGGATCGCGAAACTACTTGATGTCTTCTCTTGGTCAAGGAATGATCACGGAATTCCTGTGTCTCTACATGATCCAATAAGTGTTCCTCTCCTCTGTTAAATTTTATGTTTTTTACCACCATTCCGCCATTCTAAATTGCAGGAAAAAAGAATAGCTTAAGATTTGTTTCATTACACCTTAAGTTCAATTTCTGCGTTTCTCATTGTTTTCTTCAGAAATAGTTATGAGCATGTATTCTTAAATGATCTTGTTTACACTGCTTCTTTCACATATGAGTGCATGTTTTAGGAATTCTTAACTGCTCCTGGATCCCATTCATCCATTTCTCCTCTTTTTCAGCATGATGAAATGATTCTCCTTTGCCTTTCATCCCTGATGTCCATTCCGTACTTTCAGCAGACCAATAATTGTATCCTGTGTGGCTATCCCACTCCGTATCCCCTTGTGACCAAGAAAATGCTCGCGAGCCTCAATCTGTGACTCCATGCCCAATGGTTCGAAACTTATCACACCTTACCTTGCCTCTTTCCTCGAGAATCCTACCTCCCATCCAATCACAAACAACACTCCCTTGAAGTCAGAAAGCTAGCCTAAAATCATCAACTAAGGTTGAATCATAAGGAGAGAGCCCTCTCCTATTGCAGGTGGGCTAGAACTTGTAATCCAAAGATTGGTTTGTGGTTACCTCGGCCGTATCCCTATTAGGAGCCTAGGGACAACCTGAGTGATGACATAATGGCGACTCCGCTGGGGAACTCCTCAGATAAATTTATGAAACCAGTCTGCAGCCCTACAGAGGAAGAAACCGACTTGTAAAAGCCTCGGTCAACCTGTACCTGTGTACTCCATTGGGGATTCAAGCGCTTTGTTCATCTTTAAACCCCACTGGAGAAATTGCTCCTGTTCTTCAAAGTTTGTCACGCTTAGTTCTGGTCTTTGATGGTGGACAGAGATCAGGCACTTCAAATGCCTAAACATTCACCTGGCGACTCCACTTCAATTTCAATCAAAGGCTCCACTGAGGAATGAACCAAATGTTACAGCCAAGTGCTCCATGTATTAACAATAAGAGAGAATGATCGAATCCTGGGAGGAACTTCCATTTGATGAAGCTTTAGATGAATGCAGAGAAACTTTATCAGAGTTTGAGCTTAATGAAAAAATTTTTAGAGCAGTATTGTCAAAAATACCAGGCGGCCAGAATAAACTTTTCCTTGAGTTGGTTGTTGAAAAATATGAGAATGAAATTGAACTCTTGGGAGCTCAGATACAGTCTTATAATTTCGGCGACCCTCAAGAGTTTTACCAGAGTCTTCCTCCCCCAGTTCACAAGGAAATAGTGCTATCTCCTGAATTACAGTTTGAGTATGATCTGGGTTCTAAGGCAAAGACAAAAGGGTTAGCTGCTAGGATCATTACCAAAGATGCAACTACTTCGTCTGACCCAAGAGACCTGGAATCATGCCGAAGTCTCCCTTCCCCTATTCAGGAGGAAACACTGTTACCCGAGGACCTGCAGATTCTATATGATTCGGTTTTCAAGGCAAAGACAGAAGGACTAGCTGCTAGGATCATTACCGAAGATGCAGCCACGCCATCTGACCAAGAAGACCTGAATCATGCTGAAGTCTCCTGTCCCCAACTCAGGAGGAGATGCTGCTACCTGCTGATTTACAAACTTTGTATGATTCTATTGGCAAGACATTGACAGAATGGTCGACTGCCAGGCTTACCACCGAGGACGCAACCGCTCCGTCTGACCAAGAAGACCCAGAAGAAGTTCTCTCACATGATAAGTTTATTGATCCCATTGTAGACTACATGGAACTTCTACTTAACCCAAGTTCGTTAGCATGCTTTCTCAGTGAAGACCACATACTTCAACAACAACTAGTAGATGCCACAATTTTGATTATAAGGGCATACACCCGAATGATGCTTTCACTTTCAGAAACTATCAGTCAGCAAATTCATCTTGTTTCTCACTTTCTTAAATGGCTGCACTGGTTGTTTGATTTCACCTAACGGCAAAGTAAGTGCCGGTTAGGGTAAGTAGGTAGGAAAAATAAGGCACCCGGGGAGAACAATTTTGTAGAAGGCAGCAAGAAACTGAAGACCAAGGCGTTCTGACCTGTTGTTCTTGACTTCTCGCAAGGAGAAGCCATCCCCGAGTGGAGCCACTGTTAGATTCCTGCTGCAACAGGTTATTCATATTTCATGACAGGCATTTTACAGGCCAAATATGTCGTACTTTGCCTGCTACAATGCTCCATATTTGCTTAACAGTCCCCAAGTGAAGAAGGCTACCTCAAGTTCATTCAATTGCCTTCCAAATTTTGTAAAGTTATCCTGGTATCGCCATTTTTCGGTTAAAGGGAGGTCCAAACAATTTAATCTTGGTCTCCCTAGGTTTGAATTTCTTGTTTTAGAATATAGAGAATGTAAATCTGTCCAAACAATTTAATCTTGGCAGATTCTTAGATAGGTAGAGAAGCAGAGGAGCCCAACAGCTTAATCTGGGCCCTGGAAGAAATAAGGGTAGTATGTAGATAGGAAAGCAT